>NAJI01000019.1:578-205099 GCA_002179835.1 Calonectria leucothoes
CTCTACTAACAAATAAACCCTTTACTTTAATTAGTCTATTATAATTAGAAACCAACTAGAACATTACACACAAATCTACAAACGAAAATTAAAAGGCTTACTTACGCCATTTGAGTTCCAGCAACCAGATCAATAATAACCATCTCAGAAATATCGACTTTATAAATTCAATGTTCAAAAAAGTTCACATTACTAATAATTTAAATCCTGCATAAACTGTGTGTGATTGAAAATTTACAACGTTTTGTGTGGTAATTCTCACCCGTAGGAACCCAACTGTACGAAAGCGGAAGACGCCGAGTTTAAAAAAGACGTGTGAGATGCATACCAACCAATCATACTTCCCCCCTCTGAGCACAGGGTCGCTGCTTCTCATGCGCATTAGATGAGCTTGGTACTTTGGTCAAACTTTCATCAAACCTTCATCGCCGTCTCTTGTTGCCAATATTAGCACACAACGATATTGAGGGAAACGTCATATAAAAGTTTGCACTCATCATTGGAATGGCCATTTATTATCACAAAACTTGGCTCCAAATTCCACACGCAGTGTAGTCAAGAACACAATTCAAAATCCTTATCATAACTTTACCACGAACTCCAATTGTACAATGATTGGGTTCGGTATTTTAATGCTCAGCCTTCTGAGCACCGCTGCTGTGGTCGTAGCTGCGCCCCAAACCCCTCAAGATCTCACCAATAGTGCTCAGACGTTCTCATGGGAGTCTTGGGTACAGGGAATGGTCGATGACCCTGCAGGAGACCATTTGACACCCGAACAGGCCTTGAATGCAAGCAGGAGCATACTGGGGAAAAGTACAATTCATAGAACCACTGTTCCCCTCCACGCAAACGACTTGTGTACTGACAATCTCGCACCAGGGCAGGTCGACGGGGAAATCATATCTTGTGACGGCCGTGACGAACTCGCACCTGTAAGTACCGTCCCATACGATGCTAAATTCCTTTCTAATACGATGATCTGAATGGAGGTTCCTGCTGCTGCCACCTGCATCAACGACCTTGCAAGACGTGGAACGCAAACGTGTCGTGCACCATTCGACGCTATACCTGTTTGTAACTTCCAGGACGCCGCACTGGTAATCGAATCCAGTGGAAAGGATAGTCTCACCATGTCTTGGTAAGATACATTCACGCTCCCCAATTTATTTAAAATGTGGATATCAGTTAACGATATATTGTTTAACTAGCGGCGACATTGCAATTGCCACGGGGAAAATCATGGACAATTGCATTACACGTGACACCAATACAGTCATGGGCACTGTTCAGTTCAGTACTACTCCCCCTTTTTACTCAGTGTTTATTGTATCGTCAACCAGCGACTTGATCAAGCAAGCTCAATAGGGGAGGTAATACAAATGGGTAGATGGGATGATAGTCCATACAAAGCATTATGCTATTTAAAATGATTTGACTTTTATCTACTCAAAATATGAAAAATTTCCAGACTGGCTGATTTCTACAACAAGTTCAAGATTATTTCACTGGCAGGGACAATGATGGTTGGTAAAATGTATAGCCTGTCTGCTGGATCGCCCAGCTGAGCCTACCGCTTGCTCTTTTTTAATTATAAGTAATTAGACATGTGTCTAGCTGCTTCTAAGATGTGCCACCACTTTACAGAGGCCGGACGCTTTGGGGGTTATGGAAAACATCCTTGGGATCCCAGTCAGTTTTAATCTGCTGTAGTCGAGGCAGGTTTGAGCCCCAATAGATTTTCTGGGCATCGTTTCCTTTTGTTCCAAGTGCAAGATCAACATATCCCGGGTACGTGGTGTGCTGGCCAGCTGGAATGCTCTCCAAGATAACATCGTGGATCTTTCTGAGAAATCCCAATTCTGGATCTGTCAATTCGTCGACACGGTTGAAACTGTACGACTGATAAAACATGATCTTGTCGCGGTGGGCGTACGCCGTAGAATCCAGGCGCGGCTCGGCGACCTTGCCACCAGTCGCGTCAAAAATGACAAACCACTTCCACGCGGCCTCCGCCTCATTCTCTGCGATGGTTTTGAGAAGATATTCGGTTGCATTTCGTGAGAGCTTATCCCGTGCTGTAAGCCCGAGGCTGCGCGAGTAGAACTCGGTTGGGATGTCAGACAGGATGAGCTCTGCATTGTCGGCTTGTCGGCGAACTGATTCAAGCCAGTTGGACGCCACCTGGCTGAGATGACCTGGAAGTCGACTTGGGATTCCTGATTTGGTGAACTCGTCTGGCGTCCCAAACCAAGTCACAGTCATTTTTGAGCCGTGCTTGTTCAGGGTGAATTCGCAAGCAAAACGTCGGTCCAGCTTAGGATCAGCAACAAGCTCTTGGTAGGCCAGGAACTGCTCCACAATATCATTTGACTTTCTGTACGGGATGCGGCTGATATAGAACTGGCTATTCTTTGGCTTCTCATACGTCTTCATGGTGAATTCTATGACTATGCCAAAGCTAGCTCCCGCTCCTCGGATGGCCTTAGAACCACGAGACAACATTAAAAAATGCTCATAGTAATTTCAAAGACGTTCGATTACTCACAAAGAACAAATCGGGATTTTCCTTTGCGCTTGCTGTAACAATACTGCCATTGGCAATCACAACCTGAGCCTCCAGAACGTTGTCCAGAGTAGCACCATGCATTCGCGATAGCGGGCCGAGGCCGCCCTGGATTACTATTAGTCTTTCGATATTAACGTCGAAGTTTCCTATGGATTCAAACACTCACAATTATAGCATGCCCGCCAATACCAACGCCTGGGCATACGCCATGAGGGAATACTCGGTTCTCCTTGTCCAGCAAATGATCAATACGACCAAGCAAACTACCAGCCCCGACTTTTGCACGAACAGCGCCAGGGTTCCCCGCATCTTCTGTTTTATTGACAATGACGTATCTCAGATTTTGGAGATCAATGGCGAGCTGCCCGTTGTCCCCTCCAAGTCCTAAAACGAAACACAGTCAGCCAGCGCTAGGAAAGAATACGCCATCGGCACAAATAGTCACCTACCGAAATTCCTGATATCTCGTTAGTGAGCTGACAAAAGAAGCCGAAGGGTACAGCCAACTTACGCAAATGAGTGACCGCCCGACCTGGCCTGGACCTTGATTCCATTTTGGGCCGCGCACTGGACAAATTCGGAAATGTCTTTGGCATTTTGGGGCCGAACAACAGCGACAGGCACAACTGGAAGCGCTCGGTTGTAGGGCCTTGACCAGGCATAAAAGTCGCCAGAATTCTTTCCGATGTTGGGGTACCTCACGCACTCATCCGCTCCCTTGCAAACGCTGTTCAAGCAGTCCTGGAATGCCTTTGATGGCACTGGAAGCTCACTGGGTGATTTACTAAAGAAGGTGAAAATCAGGGCGGATGCCGTGCCGACAGCGGCGTTGGAAAGCCAATTCTTCCACGAATTTCCCGCCTTCTTATACTCGGCCTTGGCCTTTTCGAGCTCCGCGTCCTCGTACGACTGGTCCTGTTTGGCTAGCTTCTCCTTGTTTGTGGGAGCCATGGCGTTTGAAGTGTCGAGTTGAATAGCGACGGGTCCGTCGTATCAATCACACCGGCTCCATGGGAAACATGGAACTGGTATTTAAAAGCTAATGGGAATTCGGGAACCGACTTTGCACTCGCCCTGTCTCTATTTTCAGCTCCACCTCGTGTCTGTGCGCTGACACAGCATTGTCCTTTGGGCTGAACCAGCGTTCTGGACCTGCGCCTGTCTTACGGCGCTGAGCCCAGGCCGCGTTAGAATACTTGGCTCGCATAATTCAGCCAGCCTCCCAAGCGCTGGTGTTTTCGCCGGGAAAGCCACATGGCCCAGTTGCGCGCCAATCCACCAGTCACAAGAGCGGAGAGGAGCTGGGCACTTTCATGGCGCCGCACTATTTATTGGGGGCTGATGCCGTGTTAACCGGGGTGCATGAGATGCCTAAGCAGAGCTTGGCCAATATGATCGCCGGCGTGCCCCAGGTGATGACATGCCGCCGGATGGCATCCAGTTTCACCACCCGTATTCACTTCTACATGATACGAGTGTCATTTAAAGCATAGCCGCCATGCATGATTTTCCAGCTCAGCTTTTTTGCTTATCATTCATAATTTCTTCATGGCGGTTGTAGCTGAATGAATCCTTGGCCAATAACGGCAAATTTGCAACCTTAAATTGGTTCACAAAACTCCAGTCCTGATTCTACGATCCTCCGCCAACATGATTCCTATTTTTGAATAATATGAGATTCTCCCAACGCGAGTCAGAATTCCAGCTACAGCACCATATCAATTTCCGATTTATTCCTTTTCCTTCTTTCTTATGCCACGTAAAACATTCTCAATGTATGATTTTCAGCAATGGACGGATAGCAACCTCCCCCCGCAATTACGCAGTCTAGACAAATATCATAATCCTCACTGCAATCGCAGCAGTCTAATAATATTTTGGTTAGGTGAATTTCAGTATTCGAAAGCTAGCAGGGACTTACGAAAATACAGACCATGGATGCCTGTTTTGCAGAAATCGCAGTTGAGAGAGAGGTCATTATTGCTTTGACCGACCCTAGAACACTTTCTTGTGAGGCCCTTTGCGACATACATTTCATGCCCTGATGGACACGACAAGCCCCTACGCCAGCATGCATTGCACAGGGCCATAGCACTGATGCCAGTTTCTGGATGCTTCTCAATACAACCTGTTGAGAATTTGTGTTAGTATGTTGTAAAGAAGTAGCGTTGCAAATAGGTTGTAGTAGTTTCCAAATCAAAAGTACTGAGCACCATGATGGAAAAACACGGGAAGTAGATGGGACTCACAGAAATGTCTATCAATATGAACAGACCGGAGACAAAAATCACAGAACCCGGGAAAGCACACTTTAATTCCATTCAGGATTTGTTAGTCAACCATGCACTGATCAAGAATGCGTGTGAAATTGGAGCCATGGGATTTCTTACAGTCAATTTTCGCACTCACTTTCCCCTTCTCCTTTGCGTCTTTTACCTTTCTACTGCCCGTCATGATCTCGTGATATCGTGACGCAGCGAGCACTAATCTGGGAGGTGCCCGGGATGCTTCCATCCAGGCTGTTATTCCTTGAATCACTTTCTGCGTCAAGCTTCCCGACAATTGTTCTTCAAGGCTATGCAATGAGAGCCCTGGGAGTGAAAAGGGCCGGACACCCCAGTCCAGGCAATGCTCCTTGTTGAAATATTCCTGGCCTTTTACAAGAACACAGTTGTAGCAGTAGTCAAGCTCGACTTCGGAATTACAAAAGTCTTGATGGCAGTCAGGGCTCAGTAA
The DNA here is from genome assembly GCA_002179835.1 of Calonectria leucothoes. Classification (NCBI taxonomy): domain Eukaryota; kingdom Fungi; phylum Ascomycota; class Sordariomycetes; order Hypocreales; family Nectriaceae; genus Calonectria; species Calonectria leucothoes. Next base: position 5,884 of record NAJI01000019.1, read on the forward strand.
ACCTCCCAAAGATACAACACAAGACGCAAATGGCAGTTTGTTGCTGTGGGGTAGGGAACTCACGAAAATAGAAGCCCTCAATCTTGGCCTGGCAGCTTTGTATGTCGCACACTAAATCAATTGTCGGCGAGCGAAGACGCCGGCATGCCGAGGCGGCATTCACAAGAGATATGTCCCTGATCAGCGTATGGTCCCTGTTTAAGCATCCCATCCCAGTGCTCTGACATGCTTCACAGTATTTGGTTCTGCAAATGCAGCACACTGATTCTATATTAGCGAGCTTCTTTTGGCGATTAAAACGGTTCATGAAGTCGTTGAGTCTTACCAAACTGCACTTGAGCTCCAATGGGAATCTGACATGCGTCGCACCATATATTCAGCCCAGATCTGGTAACTGTATATATATCCTCGTTTGTAACATTTTGTCCCTGGCTAAAAAGCCCAACGCCTTCTTGTTGAATGCCTTTGACGGTTGGGGCAAACATGCCGGTTTTCCTACAAGCCCTGATCAAATCAAGCACTTGGCAGACGTGTTTTTTGAGATGAAGGGACGCCTTGTTCTGTGATCTTGCAATGACTTCATAGTTTCGTCGTAATTGTTCTTTTTGTTCTTGCCTTTCCATTTTTTCTCGCTCTTTCTGCTTCTCTTTTTGAAATATTTGCATTTCTTTCAATTCCTGCCTCTTCTGCTGCAGTATTGCCTCGCGACGCTCGTCCCCCTTCTTCATCTCAGCGATGATTCGGTGTTTTTCAAGTTTCTGTTTCTGCATCTCTTCGTCATATCTGAGATTATTCATTGACTTATACTTTTTAGTAGTTTGGTCCAGTTGAGTCGCCTTCCATGCCGCACGAGCTTCCATTTCAGCTTTCAGCTTTTGGAGTTGCTCCTCGTATTCGATCAGCTGCTTCTCGACCGACAAGCCCGCCATGGTGTGTGCGAGGGATTTTCCTTGCTCCAACTCCTTCTGGACTAAAAGCTGAGGAGATGCACTGTTGGAGAGACGCTCCAGTAGTGGAATAAAGCGCTGATAGTCTCTACTCATCCTCTCCACTTGGGCGCCCGCGCTGACGATCGGTTTCCATCCATCGTCAGACTCCAACAACTCTCTCTCTCGCCTCATTCCAACATCTTTCTGGATGCCGTTCCAAAAGGTCGTCACTAGCAAGACCTTTTTATAATATTCTTGTCCAAGAAGCTTCTTAAAGGTCGAAAACATGCGACGGCTAGATCCTTGAAGCCTGTTTTGAGTGATAGGGTGTAACAACAAGATTGCAGCCAGATTCTTTCCATTCGCAGAGCTTTTTTGAACCCAGTCTGTGAGCTTCTCCAGTACCTCATGGTCTTGTCGCTCAGTGTCATCAAACCCCGGTGTGTCGGCCAGGGAAATAATGCCAGAAGGTGTATATAGCCGAAAAGTTCGAATATCGCATGTCTCTACAGTGTTGTCAGCTCCCAGTCCCAGCGATAGAGGGGGCCTAAAGGGCACTCCCAAGGCATAGAATTGTACCTGATCTTAGGGATGTACCAATCTTGGCACCGTTATCCCCTGTTATCCCATTAATAAAGCTGCTCTTTCCCGATCCAGTCATGCCGATCACAGCGACGGTGCCAACTGTTGAAGCAGCCATTGCAAAACCACCCCGACTGTTCTCGGCTGTGCCTTAATGTCGGTCGGAATAAATGCAAAGACAAGATTCTTTTTCGCAGGCCAAGAGGGATTATATGGATTGATTTCGATGTCTATCCCTTTACAGGGAAGCAGAGACAGGATTATAGATCATCCAGCTTCTTGTCTCACAAAAGTGATCTCTCATCCGATCACTTCTCAACATTCATTGAGAGAAATCTGACAATGATCTCAGTTGAATTGTTACGGTTAGATTTTTCATAACACAGCTCCCCCCAGCCGCGTCTGCCCATCTCCCTCTATAAATTATGCCAAACCGTAACAAGCAAGATGCGGGGTTTTGCGACAAGGCGCACGTCTGGACCAATTTTCGGCCTGCGCCTTGCGTAGGGCTGAATTTTTAGCTCTTAATAAACTATAACCGGCACTTCATCCGAGTGACCATTGAAATAGTGCCGGATGGATATTGGCTAACGGTGTTGCTTGTGGAGTCCATGGTTTGGAACTATCCGAAACAATACAAAGTCTTCTCAGCCTGGGGTGATAAACTTGTTCGCGCCCCACCAGGCGATCAATTAGCTGGGCGTTAACGGCAACTATCGTCATCAGCCTTAGCTGAGGCTGTGCATTCCAATCAAGAAGTCCAAAATGTGCAACCTAAACAGTTATGAATCACAACGAATATATATATTCTATACCTCAACTACTTACTTGGCATCTCAAACGCAGAGGTATTGGTTAGAATCACACTTGCAATCTAAACACTTCGACTTTACTATACTCTGTTTCCATTCGTCTTCTTACTCATATTCCGAGCAGCTATTCTTCGCAAAATATTGATCCAGCCCCTACAAAAGAGTACAAACATGGCCGCATTAGAAGTTTTAAAACAAGGACCTCGGTAAATATATTTATAAGCCCCTATATTTATAAACAGCGACTGAATGATCCCTAGTCCATCAGACACTTTTATCGCAGTAATGGGCGTGACGGGTGCAGGGAAGAGCACCTTCATCTCAAGATGTTGTGCTTCCGCTGTCGGCGCGGGCTCTGATGGGCTAAAATCATGTTTGTCGTTCCCATCATACTAATTTAAAGATGACAAACATCCATCACTAACCAATTTCCCATACTCAGGCACGCAGGAAGTCACGGTATACAGCTTCAACCATAATGGCAAGAACATTCATCTTATCGACACACCAGGTTTCGATGATACATATCGCACTGACAGCGATGTTCTACGAGACCTTGCCTACTACCTGACGCGCTCATACGGAAATGGCTACCGTCTCAGTGGGATAGTGTACCTCCACCCCATCACCCACACACGGATGAGTGGCACAGCCTTCAAGAACCTACGCACATTCCGTAAGCTCTGTGGAAGCCAAAGCATGTCTTCCACTGTCTTAGCCACTACCATGTGGTCTGGCGTTTCTCCGCATGAAGGTAATGCTCGAGAGCGCGAGCTTCGAGAGACGGCAGAATTCTGGGGCGACATGATTCGCGAAGGCTCGACCGTATTACAACACAGCGACGATAGCAACTCGGCCATAAAAATTATTTCGTTCCTCGCAAACCGCGCGACCAAAACCACGCTTGGCCTCCAAGCTGAGATGGTGGATCAGAAACGGTCGCTGGATAACACTGAGGCCGGCCGCGAGGTTGACAAGGAGATGAAGAAGCAACAAGAGTTGTTTAAGAAGAGGCTTGAAGACACTCACCAAGATCTCCAGGAAGCCATCGATGCCAAGGATGAGCAACACATGCACGAGATCATGAAGGAGCAAGAAAAATTCGAGGCTCGGCTGGCCGCCCTCCAACACGGGAGCGAGAAAATGCGCATCACCATGGAGGCACTCCTTGCCGAGAAAGAGAAAGAACACGCCGAGAGAGAGAAGGAACACGCCGAGAAGTTCGCGAGAATCAATCAGGAGTCCAAGGAGCGGTCAGAAGAGTTGCGGAGGTTCCAGAAGCAAGCAGCACGGCAGCGCCACCAGGACGAGGCGGAAAACAGAAAGCGTGAAAAGAAGCAGGAGGCAGCTAGAAAGAAGGAGGCGGAGGTTTGGATCAAAATGAAGGCCAATTGGGACCGCAACGAGGCTCAACTAAAGAAGGGCTACGAAGAGCAGGTCAGATTACTAGAAAAGCAGATGCAGATGCAGCAAGAGCAGCAGCCTCCCCCGTATCGGGAACATGCAGAGCCTAGCACGGCGTACGAAAGTACCACAAACGCTGCGGCTGTTGGTACCGGTGTGGGATTGGCCACGGGTGCAGCACTTACCAGCATGGCGATGTTGGGCGGATGTAGTGTGATGTAGCAATTGGATGGGCTGCTGCTAGCTAGATGATAGTGTGCTTGAGCATTTTTTATTTAGTCCTTTTATTTTCCCCAATAAGACGATTGGCATCAACCCTTGTTGATTTATGTTGCAACACCTTGTCACTCGTGTCATGAAATCATGGTCGCTTGAAAACATGTCGGGTTTCCACTTAACGCGTCGGTTCTTTGCAGATACACGCGTTGGCAAATGAAGAGTGGGTCTCCTCTACGTCCAGAAAATTTCTGCATCAACCGAATGCTGCATTTGCTTTCGGCCAAATATAGTTGCATCTGCAAACATTGCACGTTAAACAGCCGAGAATGGATGCGCGCAAGATGCATGCGCTCCAGTTAGACTTTGTTCCCTTCGGAAACATATTATGCGCTGTTGGCGAGACTTGCAGAATAGAATGGGTTGCCGCCGCTTGCCGACACTTTGGCCGGAACCAAGCGGACGAACATGCAGCGTGAAAATTTTTCAAGAGGTCACCAAAACTGGCTCATTCTTCATCGACACACACACAATCAGGTGCCGCTGTTTCGATATTTCTACAATGAAATGGGCGTTTATCTGTCGGGACCACCCCACAGTCAAGAACCTCTTGGACAGTTCATGGCTGATGGGAGAGCGGTCTCTTTACTCTGGGAGGCCGGGAACGGTAAAGGGTCCAAGGAGAGAGGACAATTCACAGCAAGCCGCTATGCGGAGCCGCCGTTGAAATAAATTACACTTTTGGTGCAGTTTATTCCCTACTGATAAGGAGGAAAGAAAAACCAGGTAAAGGGTCGGCGGCGTTTGACCTTTTTATAGAGGCTGGTGTCACGTGAAAGAGGCCCGCATTATGTAATATTTGCTGACTAATGCAATAGTCCACATCAGTTCAATTAGCAGACCCACCTGCTCCTGAAGACTTAATGACAAAAAAACATAACTCATTGTAAAGAGCCCAAGTTATACAGGAACATATGAATCAATTCCATACATATATATTCTCCCAAATTTAATATTCAAATTAATCCAAACAGGTCGACTACTGCAACTCATAAACATCTTTAAGTTTGGTGGTTGCCTCGAGAACTCCAAAGAAGGAAAAAAAAACACATTACCTAACCTAGAGTAAACCTCCTTTTTTCTGAATCTTCATACTTTCTGGTGGCGATACCCACAAATAGCACTAATCTCGTTTAACTCAGAATTTTCATCAGTCTTGCTTGTTTTGCGGTGCAAAATGCCATTGGGTCAACCCGACCCGACCCATGCCTCCCTCATTGGCACAGACTAGCTTTCTTTTCCGTTTTCATGACAAGCTCACGTTCAACTGGCAGACCTAGGCAACCAAATGACATGGGTTCTAACCCCGTTTTCGTTTTATTGTGAGACAACTTTGCACAGGATGAAAAAGGATGGGAAAATGACGCGATGTTTTAAGCACAACAGCGTCATCCACATGTGTCTTGTTTCATAGTTTAGTAGGCTCAACTTTCGCTCGTTGGCTCACTGCCACTCCACCAGATGAAAGGATGATGCAGATTCCCCGCACGCGCCTTCAATGGAATACGCTTATCCGGATAGCTTAAGCCACGTGGAACAGAATGCTTTTTCTCTTTTTACTCCTCACTCGTTTGCCCCCCCTTTCAGGCAAATGGATGCATTCCAAGTTGGGTTACGAGGAGCGACTTATTGAACTGCAGGCGTCTTGAGCTGGGAAAGGTGATTTATGAGAGTAGATGACCCTTCTCCTGTGCTGGTTCTCCTGTCCAAATAGGGGTCATCTAATCTGGAACGTCGCAGCACAACCCCTGGGGCTTCCTGACTCGGCCTTTCACGTGAAGATGAAGGTATCGCCAATTTTTTTTTTTGCTTGCGACCGTGACACCCCTGTAATTTTCCCAACTGCCCCCCACAACTCAGATGAAACACTACCAAACAACCCCAGATCATTGACGGCATCTCTCAATACATTGAGTACCATGATGTAAATGATGTGCCGCAAAGTTCAAGCAGATTTTCGGCATTGCTGGCTTCCGAAATGGGCTGTTGGAGACCAAAAAAGACCGAGAAATGTTGGATCGGACTAGCCTCATCCGTGTCCAGCCCCATGATCCACATTGCACGGCAAACGGATGTCTCACTCGTCAGAAAATATTGACTACCGTGAGCTTAATTGAGGCTAATACATCTGCGATTCCAGTCTTTCAACCTCATCATCATGGAAACGGAGGTGGCGTCGAGGTTACAAGCCCCAAGATTAGACGTGGAGATGATTGAGAAAAAAAGGGTTCCTAGGTGCTTGATCTACGACATATATATTCCAGCATCGTCCTTCTCAGATTTCTCAACTCATCCCACCAACCATCATCACACAGGCGCAACTCTCCACGATTCATAAAAAAATCAACATGCGCTTCTCCGCCTCTCTTATCGCCCTGTCTGCCACGGGCCTGGTTTATGGTGCGCCGGTGGTTGAAGAACGCGAAGCCGCAAAGCTCAATGATGGTCAGTAATCACTCTTCATACTGCAGCAAGTGGAATTTTAGCCTGACACGCATCACGCAGCGCAACTTTTCAACTATGCCTTGACATTGGAACACCTGGAAAACGCCTTCTACTCCGAGGGCCTCGCCAAATATACTAAAGCATCCTTTGCTAAAGCTGGTTTCGATGCTACCTTCTATGAAAACTTGATGAAGGTTGCTTCGGACGAGGCCACGCATGTTGCATTCATTACAAGAACAATGAAGGGTTAGTCGTTGCATACACATGACTGGATGTCATCATCAAGCTGAGACAGGTCCACACATTTAGACGCTGGTATTACTCCCGTGCAGCCATGCAAGTACGATTTCGGGCACACTGATGTCAAGAGCTTCCTTGCTACCGCCGCGGTTCTTGAGGGCGTTGGTGTTGCTGCCTACCTCGGCGCGGCCGCGTCCATCACCAACAAGCAATATCTCACCGCTGCGGGTGCTATTCTTACCGTCGAGTCGCGCCACTCGTCGTACTTGCGAGCCAGCCTTAAGAAGTCGCCATTCCCAGAGCCGCTCGAGAACCCGTTGAATGTCCACGAAGTGCAGTCTTTGGCCGCTCAATTCGTCAAGTCCTGTCCTTCAACCAACCCCAAGCTACCCATCAAGGTCTTCCCCAAGCTGGCCTTGGCCCCCAAGGATACCAAGCAGCCAATCAAGAAGGATCAAGTCATCACTCTCAAAACTCCCGTGAGTCCGCAAATTTCGCCACCTACTGCAAAACAGAACGGTTCTAATGATTACTAGGGCTACACTATCAGCCTGAAGGAGGGCAAGATCTACGGTGCCTTCGTTTTGCTTGGAGGCCCCGTCTTTGTCGAAGCCAAACATGTCAACGGAGGCTTTACCGTTAAGGTTCCAGACGGCTTCTCCGGACAGCAATATGTTCTTCTTACCAGAGGCAAGAAGGCCACGGATGATGCAGTTGTAGCTGGCCCCGTTATTCTTGAGGTATGGTGATGGTTGTACAATGTCACTGTGTTGCACGAGCGCTAACGATTTTAGTTTCAATGATGAGACAAAGGCGGCCTGAAAAAGGGGCATAATGCCTCATGTTTTAATGAAAATGATCACTGGTTAGGGTTGGGTGCAGAATGTTTAAAAAAAGAGAATATCGGCTGAGTGAATATCATGGACATATGCGGGCAAGATTCGGGGGATTGTTTCCACACGCTTCTTGTAACGACCATGCTTCGCTGAACCCTTTTTGTTCTGATAAGAATCTGTTGTACCTTATTGCCGTCTAGTTGAGGGCTAATCGTTTCATTGCGAATGAAATATCTAATAGACAGAATAAATCGGAGAAAAAATGGCACTAGGAAAGAGAGATCGTCCTGAAGATGACATTTTGCCTGATGTTGAATGGTGTGGCTGAATCTGTGACCACGCACAAAAATCTTTTACACCAAAGAGATGGTTCTCCATTCTGCCGTAGCAAAGTGTGGTAGAGATGAACATTCAACCATCTCGCCGCTCACCCCATCTATACTCTCGAGGCGCATTGCTTCCTTCATATCGCGAAGCTCCTCTTTATCGACCTCATAGCCAGACTGAGAATCGACCATTTCTCTATTCAAACCTCGAGAACGAATATTTACCGGGACTGATACCTGAGCAGCCGCGTAATCGCCAAGTCTAGACTCAAAAGCAAGCTCTTCGGGCGTTCCCGGCCCATTATTCGAGACAGAGACTTTTCCAATTCCGCATTGCGCTATTGTGTTGCTGATCATGGGACTGAGTTGAGGATAACGCGTAAACTCTTCTGACAGGATTCCAATTCTCTCAAATTCACCGGCTTGACCACCCTGAGGCGTTTCTTGCACCACGAGGCCATGGACTCGTCCTTCATGGAAAGGTAATAGGGATGAATCGTGAGGGGAAAATTTCCAAAGAAACAGTGGCACGAAGAAACAGGATAAAGAAGGATTGAAAGGTCTACTCAAAATCAGTTCCAGTGCTGACTGCTTCATGGATTTGTTACGCCCTCCAAGCTGCAAGTATTCCAACTCGGCTGAACAGAAGCTGACGTCGTAAGGTAACCACAGGGTCATGGTCTTCGTGAAGTCAGATCCCTGCTGCATCTGTTTTGTATTCGTGGCCTTGTCAAACTTGAGTGGAATAAGCAAACATTTGATCTTCAAAATGGCTCGGTCAAAGGAGAAGAATGGATCACCGTCCGGAGGAGTGATGGCAGTTTCTATCAAGACAGCCAGTGGACGATGGTTTTGAGATTTGAATGAGTTGAGTGATGCTGATGATAGGTCTGATAGATCTCCATAGTCGATAGGCTCAGTGTTCACCGATCCAAAAAAGTCCAGCCATGACCATGAGGGTGCTGGGGAGATGCGATTAGGTTTTGTTGTAGACTCTCCCGCTTGGGCTTTGTTGAATCTTGGTTGGCGCGGCGCCCAAAAGAGTTCTTTGATCCAATGCTTGAGCCAGATGCCGGCGAAATACGTGTCACCGGTTCTTCTCGCGATGATGTGAGCGAGGCCCGATATAGCAACGAGTCTGTCTTTTTCAAATGTCAACTCGCACTGGGTATACTTCTTGACTACGTCACTCCAGTAAGAGTCCCATCTCTCATCCCCTAGAGGGAGGCAGATGGACTGTCGGCTATCCTCGGAGCTCATGGCGCCAAGAGCGGCTTCGCTGGCCACGAAGCCTTTATTCGAACCGCCGTCGCACTCCCAGTAAAGTTGGTCGTTACCTAGGTACAGAATTCTTCTTGAGAGGCATCGTTCTTGTAGAACCCATCCTCTACGGTTGATGGGAGCATCCGATACGTTGGAACAGAGATCTGACGAAGACCTTACAAAGGCAAAACCGCCCGGCTGCGAAACCGGGCCAGCAAAGTTCTGCCCCATGCGAGACGGATCATGCGGCCATGGAGATCGTGCGACGCTGCGGGGGTGGCATTTGCGGAAAACGGTCGTTCCTGAGAAGTCCCAGCATATAGTCAAGGTAAGAACGGCATACTGATAAATGTCCATCATTAGTGGAGCCTCGCGGCGAAAGTCGAGGCCGCCGTCATCCTGAAGAATGCACAGAGAGTCAATCCAGAGAAATTGGATCGGTATCGCGCGGCAGATAGCTATGATATCTTGGTAATCCTGAGGCAAGAGACTGTCGGGTTGAGGGCTCAAGTATTTTTGATGATTAGATTGCAGCAGCTGGGGTGTGCTTTTGCACCACCGATGAGAGAGTGCAACATACGCCACTCTGCCTCTGGTTGTGAAAATACGCCAAGTTTTTGAGTCACCGGCGCCTAGGTCCAGCAGCCGAGTAGGCATGATTGCGTCGTTGGGAAGCAAGCCTCGTTCTATGCAGAAAGGGTGTTCCGCCTCACAGATTCTAAGCCAGCGTCGTGCGCTATCAGCCGCCGAGACCGGTGTATGTTCTTCAGGAAGTGGAGCCTTTCTTTCTGCGTCTGTATAGAATATGTGCTGGTTAGTTTGGAAAGTTGGCGCTGCTTGTGTTCGAGTGCAATAACTTGCCAACAAAACACTCCTTTGTCGTCTTCCATACAGAAAGTTTGTACAATTTAGTCTTGATTTTGTCCCCTTTCACTGTGGTTCCTTTGCAATACATCATGATGTTGTATTGAGCAAATTTTGCATAGTAAGATATGGAGCTGATCGTGGTCTGGAAACCCGCCAATTTCTCATCATTCGGTATTGCAACTGGCGATGAACGAATAGAGCGCCAGAACGTCCAGCAAATAGGACAATCACAGTTCAGTGACGTAGCGAATGATTCCCATGTCGAATGGACTAGAGAGCGTTTCTTTATTTGCCACGTGTCAGGTGTTTTATCGTGTTTTGCCCAAATTGAGTTTGGAGTTCCAATTTCATCCCGCTCAGTAAAATCGGGAATGGCTTGTCGGCAAACCTCGCAGAGGCTCATGTTGATGAGAATAGCGACCTAAGCTTTCGCACTGGATTAGTTCAGTTTGGTTCGAAAGGTCGGGATGAGAAGGCGGTAACTGAGAAGTAGTATTTGGCTCGAACACGCCGCGAATGGGTGAGCTAATGTCAATGGGCTGCGCCACACTCGCCCAGCATCTTGCTTGATAGCATGGTTGCGAGATTGAGGGTTTTAATGAGCAACAAATGGTAAGTCTTGTCTCAGATTGCTTCAGTCAGATCCAAGTCTTCACTGTGTGTGGTGGGGATGAGGATCGGCGCTTACGAGATGCACCTCTAATGATGCTCATTGGTGAACGCTGCACCAATGTGGTTTCAGCCGTACTTCCGCCAAGAAAAACCCGTAGCATACTCAAATCACAGAGCATTACCTCGCGCCGTGGCACCTGCATCGGATCCTCTCGGTGAGTTATCCACGGAGAAGCCAGTAGGAATTGAAACAACTCAAAGCATTCCACCGACAATATAGCCAAACAACCGACGAGGCCTGTACATTGGTGCGACCATAATAGTGCGGATAGAATCTGGACGAGTATATATGGCAATGCCGTAACATGTTTAGAATATGATACACAACCCTTCGTGCTCTTCTTTCATCTTTGCGTGCTTGGCATCCGAAAGCTTCGACTTCTGCTCATTGGTTTTTTTCTTCTCTCCCCTCAAAGTCTCCACTTCCTCTCTAAGCGCTGCTATTTCGTCAAGAGCACTGGCGGATTGCTCGCGTTGCTCAAAGGCCTCGGCCAATTGTCTGCGAAGCTCCGCCATCTCCTTTTCATGCTTCTCCTCAATCACTTTGAGCTGATCCCTCACGAAGCTACCGGCCGTCGTGTCTTCCAGATCACGGCCGTCTTGGATCTCCTTTTGGATCTGGAGTACTATCGGGGACGTGCTTAGAATTGACTGGACAATGCGATCCCCGTCGCTGGCCGTGTCTTTACAGTGATCAACCCGCGCCCCGGCGGCGATCATCGGTTTCCAGAAGTCTCGCTTTAATTGATCGGTTCTTGCCTGGCCTTGTTTGGGCGGGACGCCATCCCACATGGTTGTGACTAGCAGGACGTTTCCCATATTATCGTCCCCAACTAATTTGCGGAACATCTGGAGATTTCTGGTCGCGGCCCCACCCATGCGACGAATATTGATAGGCTGTAGATACAGAATGCCCGATAGGCGAATATTCCCAAAGAGATATGTCGCTATCTCTTTGAGGATGTCAGAGTCTTTCAGATCGGTGTCATCGAAACCAGGCGTGTCGATCAAATGCACTTCGTGTCCATCTATTTGTGTAGTTGCGATCTGAACTTCTTTTGTGCCTTGACAAATTAGAACAAGCAATACGATTCGATCATGTACCTACATGAGTTGAGATCATGTCCAACTTCCATGTCGAGGCCAGTAATCTCGTTGATAAATGTTGTTTTTCCTGCCCCAGTCATGCCCATGACAGCAATGAGAATTGATTTATCATCCAGAGCTGGAGGATCTTCCCCCAACTTTGCTGTCCAAAGCCTGCTTGGGAATTGCCTAATGGCATTGCCGATGCCGCGGACAGATGAAAAAACTCCTTTTTGCACCATGATTGGATAAAATGAACACTGGTTAGTAAGACTAAGCTAATGCTTTGCGAATTTAATTCACAATATTTGGAGCTGGATCGAATATTTGATAGACACAGTCTGTCGAATAGTGTCCTGGCAGAGGTATGGGTCATACGTGGTGTGGTTATTTATCTCTACGATTAGCTTCAGGCCAAGGCGGTGAAAGGCTTCTATCAATAATCGGCAGATAACCATCCAATAATGCTACTACGTTAGCAGTAGCTGGTGGAGATGATTTAACGAATGGCGAGGAGTGACATCTCAGGGTTGAAATCCCCACCTTTACTAACCCAATCCTAACTTGCGATTCGCGGCTTAGATTCCTGCGGCCACATGTTCGCACTCGATACGAATCATTTAACTGGGGAAATCGTATCTTGCCTTATATGGCAGGCCTCATAAGGCATCAATGGTTTGGTCATCTCACAACGGATGGAAAGACGATGCAGCCAATGCGGAGAAGGAAAATAGCGGAGCGGCCATACGCAGCCAATCTCGTTGTGCCAACACCTTGCCTTCGTCAAATGACTATTGATGATGTCACTAGTTCACGAAACGTAAGATGCACAACAATACCGCGATGTCCGGATTAATGTTGCGCGCTAGCCAATCCAATACGGCAAGGCAAAGGCGCGAACTTCTCGATATGTAGGCTGGACTAGGAACGAGGCATACGAATAGTTTTGAACAATAGGTTTCATCGTGTAAATATTTTCTCTCTGATCAAAATAATAAATTGTGATTTTTTCTTGGTTGAATATTGAAATAAGTCCACCTTGCGGAATGGATTTATTTCAAACCACAGCGCGCTAGCATATCCATCTGTCCAATCCAAATACGAATTCTCTTACCGTATATATGTAAGAAAATGGTGGTGAAGTGGATGACGACATTAATACTGGCGATTACCATAAAGACGACGAGCATCCCACTTGTGTCAATCCAGCTATTAATCACCCATGTCCAGATCCATGCCATGCCAGACTTTAGCGAAGCAACAGCGACCATCAGTTCGACAGAGAGCTTGGTACAAAATTAGCATGAGTTACGTTATTGGGGAGATTTGAAAGTACCTCATTGTGGCAGTCCAAAGCATAGCTCATAGACAGAGACACTCCTATTTGAGCACCAGCGGAAAGAACACCCCAACCAACGACAGGACCTGCCCAATGTGTATTGTAATGATATGTTAGGCCGGACATGAGCGCACCAAGAAATGCCAGCGTAGTGGCTAGAATGCACACTGGTAGGCGCATCTCAGGCTCCCTGATGCCGTTGTTTTTCTTGGTGAAGTAGTTGGCGATCGAGTCAGACACGGAGCCACACAGCCAAGCGCCGACCAAAGAGCCAACAAAAGGCGACAGGAAAACAAGACCCTGGGCCTGCGAGTCAAAGCCATACTGCGAGGCGAAAAGCTGAGCCACAGTGGCTCCGAGAATGACATTCCATCCGAGCGAGGCACCGTACACCAGGCACGCCCAGAGCACGGTGGGATATGTGAGGAGAACGAACGGACGCAAGAAGACCTTCTTGAAACTGACGTTTGGGTCTGGCTTCTCCCAGAATACAAGACCCCGCATGAATCCCTGTTTTTGAATGACTGGCGGAACACTTGCAATGCTTTCGTCGCAGGCGTTGTTGCCACCTGCGCTGGCTTTGACATGCTCGATGCATTTCACATCGAGTTTTGCGTCATCTTCCACCTCGATAGATATAGCATGTGTTTGAGGACGAGGTCCGGTAAACTTTGTTTCAGGCATGAAGAAGAATATGGTGATGCAGCTGAGACCGATGAACATGGCGACGATAAAGAAAGCCCAGTCCATTCCATAGCGTTGGATTATTAGAGCAGAGAACTGAAAAGACTTAGTAAAGGGTATTCTGATTGGGGTTTCGGAAATATTACTTACCAGCGGACCAAGCTCGTTGCCGCCAAGGACAGAAAGCCCATACAAGGATACTTTCTCGCCACGGTTGTGAAGAAAGAAGATATCAGCGATTGTTGTAGGTACTATCGACTCGATGGGTGCTTCAAAAAATCCCAGAAATGCTCGACCGAGAATGAAAGGCGTGTATGATGCATTGGATGCGAGCCCCAGCCACACGCAGGCAATACCCATGAGCACGTTGGACAGGAGGTAAACGGGTCTACGTCCCAGCTTCAACGCCAAAGGCCTAAACAAAAAACATTGTCAGCGAGGAAATGATAATACCGTTTGTAGGACTCACATCCAAAAGATGTTGCCTACGCCCTGGCAAATCAATGTCGCGCCGTTGGCGTATGTGAGCTTTTGAAGAGACTCGCCAAACTTGTCAGCGAGCGGGAGCATGCCAGCCGCCATGATAGGCCCCGTCACACTGCCCAGGAAAGCGTACGCGACTGCATTGAGAAAGGTGCCCCATTTCTTTTTGAGAGACCAACGCAAAGGGTCATTGGGGTCAGTGGTTGACGGCTGCGGAACGAGCAAGATGTGATTGTCGCCCTCCTGGATGAATTGTAGGCCTTCGGTTGCCGCGTGGTCCTTTGCGTTTCCAAAGAGAAGCTCGGTTCCTGGCGCGCGCTGCGACAAGACGGCGGAGATGGTCTCGGCAGTAGCAGGTGCTTCTTCGTTTGCCATCTTGGCTGGCGTCTGATGATGAGATGTTCAGTATGTGCTAGCACCTCCAAGAAGAGAGACGCCGTACCAGTCTCCCGAGGGTCACCTTATATGCCAAGATGCGACCGACTATGGGTGGTAAGCTACCCCACACTCTCTGATGCAAACATGGGGTCGATATCTGGGGTAAGATCGGCATGTGGAGCCGCATTGCAGCTCGGTCATCTGAGTGGACAACCCTGCGATCCCGACGCAGTGATGGATGCAACTGTACGGCTGAGCTGCTGAGATATCCGGGAGACCTTGCCAATCACGAGCCAGAGAGCGGAAGATGAGCTTGATTTAGGCATGGCTTGGTATTAGGCTTGGCCGGCAGACTGTTGAGCCTTCACCGTCGCCTTGTTGTTGGATCCTTAGCTTGGAAATGTGCCGCCAATCGGGACCGTCTGCTCGGAACCGTACCGGCGGTAGGATCAAAAGTCCGGGGTTGCAATTTCCCATCTGAGTCCGCTTAATAATAGGTGAGCTCAAGGCGAATAGTTTAAATGCTACATATAATGGCTATGGCGCCTTTCTTTCTCATGGAATATTTCCTGTATCCGACCATGCCGTCCAGTCCTCAAAATTAAGAAAGTCAAATACAAGGCTCGTATCCATGAGACTCGCCAAGGGATCACCCCCTTGCACATCAAATTCGCCCCTTGAGCCATCTCCTAGTGGCCCTGGTGTCGAATTCGCGAGATAGCTTAGCAACGCGGCTTCGTTGTAGATATCGGTTCCACCGTCCAGCGCGGGTGCTTCAACCCTGTCGCGATGTGACCTCGCAATCGACAGCACCTCTTTTGTAATATCCGTGCACCTTCGGGCCACAGCAAGTCGCTTCATCGACGAGAATATTTCTAAACTTTTTTCTATATCCCCTATGAGAGTTTCCGCTGTTGCAGGGCTGATGTTGGAAAGAATCACATAAAGAAGCACCATGGTTGCATCAAGTACATACGTACAATTGTACCACCTAATAGTCATGGTAAGCAGGCTTCTCTTTCATCTAAAGTAATGCGACTTACCAAGTACGGAAATATGGGCGGTACAGATATGCATTGTGAACAAATCGTATTGTTTCGCTCGCCGCTTCGATGCACGGTCCCGTATGCGCTGCGAATTGAGACCGATGCGACTCAGCAACAGCCGATATTAAGAAAGGCCTGTGTATTAGGACTCTTGCGTTTAAATACCCTAGAAGATATTAGCCAGGCGGAATCAATGGAGTAGAGCTACTAACGAAGCTTGAGAACAATTTTTTGTTTCGTTATCAACTCAGCTTCGTCCAATGATGACTTGTCCAAACTCAAAGAGTCTGGCAAATTTGACTTCCATGATGAGAGGCGCTCATCCAAGATGAATGATCGGTTTGATCTTTGAATCAGGGTCGCCGGCTCGTCTAGCCGATTCGCATTGGCCGAAATCTCCATCAATATTTCCGCTAGATCGACCATGCAATTGATGAAATAAAGAGACGGACCAGGTTGAATCTGAAAACTAGCTTAGCAATTATTGGGAATACAGCTAGAAGGTAGCGTACAGGTAAACGGGGAAATGGGATTCGATAATGTCTGGGTTCTCTTAGAAATGACTGTCGACCAACTGACGAACACATTTCACTTGGCCAAACTCGTGAGCTCGGGTGACCTTGGTTTGGTGTTGGGCGCTTACATTTCAAACGAGTAAAGACTCCTATTGAGGTTAGAAAAGACAGAATCAAAATATAAGCCGGTGTCCTTACCACCAGAAACGACTTTCCAGGCTCGTCTCCGAGTGAAGATTCGTGGGGATACCAATCGCCAACGCGGTACGGAGGGCCATGCCTGCATACATGTAGCAGCTGTGGGGCTTTAGTGCATTTTGGCAGAACACAGCCTGGGAGCTGGTGAGTATTAGGGAAGGATAAATGGTTCGCAGGATAAACTAACCATTAGATAAGTAGTTTGTGCTGTTTCTAGGGAACTTGACTCGAACGAGTCTTCAAGATAGAACTTTGCCCTTTCAAAAAATATCTGAGCAGCTCTTATCGGTAGATAGGTGTTTTCGCTGAATGACTTTCCATCTTGACGGAATGCTTGATCCAGGAATTCGGAAACACCATCCCACATGGTCAATGCGGTATCTCCTGCAGTAATGGCGCCAATAGCAAGGACGATATTGTATAGCGCGATGAATCTTGTTCGCGCTCGTACGCGGGGTGTTGACATGTCGAGGCCGGTAGATTCTCTAGTCAAAATCTCTGACTCGCACCTATTCAGAAACACAGCTTGATCCAAGATGGGATGAATGCAGTGCAGGTTTGTAAAGTATAGTCGTGTGCATTCACGTTCAAGCTCTACTCCGCATGACGAACGGCGTACTTGGGGACTTGGAGCAGAACCCAGCATCGACGTGGAGGCTTGCGCATGGTCCACTGGTGTAGGTTGAGAGCTAATCGACGGGTGGCTGATACTCTGGGCCTCTTGAGCTCCAGAGACGGAATAATCTGAGCTGTGCAGTAGATTAACGACGGAATCCCCATCTGTCACTCGCACCGAATTTCGCTCTCGGTTCCCCGACCCTGTCAGACGTTGCGAGCGGCCTTTGGCTCGAGATTGAAGTTGAGAGAGAAAATAAAACGTCCCGGTATTGCCATAGAATTCTGCGCCTTCTGTGTGCTGGTTGATACCTCCAAGCCCTTCAGGCTCGCGCTCTGCTGGATAGCTCGGCTCCGGGCACTGAGATGTTGATGCAGTTGGCGCTGGTGCTAATTCTAAGGCTGGTACATGGTTCGAGTTTTCTGGGGATGCTAGTGCGAAAGCTTCGTCACCATTGATTACGGCGGGCTGCGAAGGTGGCTGTTTCTCATTTGCTGTAACTGGAACCAAAGAACTAATCGTGGGTCAGTCAGGGCTAGTGGCAGATGTTTTAACACCAAATACCGCTCATTTTTGCCATAAGCTTGTGCTTGGCTATGTTCAACATATAAAACTGGCAAACGGACTTTGAACGAACACTCAAAAGAGGCCTCTGCACAAAGGTTAGCATGCGTGTTGAAGGTGAGGAGACAGCAAATCTCACGAACGCAGCTGGAGCATGGGTGTTGTCCATCGCACTGCCAAGTAAAAGAAGGTCAGGAAAATGGACCGGCTTTTTCAAATAAAACTATTAAGGATTTCTAACCTTGACTTTACGGGTTCGGCAAGAGTCACAAGCAACAGCTGCTCTCGGTCGCCGCCTCCGCTTCAGGTTGCTCGTCGGAACATCCCCGGGACTCGATCGTTGTGGGGACACGGGTGGCATTTTGAGAACTGATGGAGGGGCAATTTGACGACGATTCGGAAACAAATGATATTCTTCAAGACGCTGAACTTGTCCTGATTTGTTACCGGCAAAGAAGAAAGGACAATGACAAGGTGCAGCTCCCCGTCATTTTGCGGGGCCGCCAACCGAAGCAGCTTATGAGGGGAGCGGCTGAGGGTTAATCCGGGCGCATCGGAGTCCGAATCCTGCCAGTGCGCATGCATTCATCAGAATGTCCAACTACGAACCCCAATGATATTGTATTACTAAATGAATGGTTTCATGGTTTAGAATTTAATATTAATTGATGTAAGGGCATTCAAATGCTGCCAGGCTCGTGGGTGAACTCCTAAAGGCCCGAGTAACAGTAAGCCGAGGTTGAGTAAGGGAGGTTTTGCCTGATGCGCACTATGTGATCTGTTGCGCTCTACTTTGCACCAGAAAAAGCACGTTTGTTTAAATGATGCCGCGAAAGCCTGCCGAAACAAGGCATATCCGGATTTATTAGACAAGTAGACTTTGCTAGCTGGGTCAGGTCATAGTGTCAATCATGTCGGAGCAATAGCCATCTCCAATTGTAGTAGCTTTGGCATCACGGCTAGCTTTACAAGAGTTATTCTGTCGCATCACACACTCAAAGTCCGAAGGAACAAATTGGAATGGGCATCTCGGGAGAGCATTTCGGGTTGCCTGGCCTTTCTCCGAGCGAGCCAATCGGAACACAGATGTCGGTATTACTGCCCCACCGTCTGCCGGAATGGAATAGCTTATTGGCTTGTCGGAAGCGAAGGCAAGCGTCCTGGATGACATCAGCGGACTAGCCGGTGGGTTCGGAAAGTGGATGATGAGAATCTGGGGAAGTCATGCATGAGTTTATTCGCGATCGCGAAATAAATAACCTGGGAGCATACGGGACACAACATTTCATTTTTGAGATGAGACATAGCATCTGAAGAACTATACCGGATTCCAGAAAAAAAGGATTGTTCAAAGTCACCAGAATGCCCGGCCTCCTTCAATCTTCCCCCAGGGAATCTGTCAATGGCGACATGAGTGTGCCGGTTTTGATTGTGGGCGGTGGCCCAGCTGGCCTTCTTTCAGCTTATATGCTGTCAAAGTTAGGAAGTTAGTCTCATTCTGTCCATTGCCACAATCATAAAGCTAACCCGCCCAGTTCAATCTCTCCTTATCGAAAAATACCCAGAACGACTGGCCGCGCCAAAGGCCCACGCTTTGTGTCCCCGAAGCTTGGAAATATGCCGTCAATTCGGCCTCGACACCATGGCGATGCGAAATCGCGGATCGCCACGAGACGATGCCTACTGGGTCAATTTCGTCACAAATCTCAGCGGGGAGCGCATTGGTGTGCTGCCTTACGAACGGATGGACGCCAAAGTTCTGGATGCCACGCCCGAGGTAAGCGACAATCTGGATACAGGGAAGAGTAAAAAAGCTAAAGTGGCTATCAGATGATCCACAACATTCCTCAGCCCGAATTCGAACAGATTGTGGCCAAAGAGTTGGAAGAAGATCCAAATGTTCAAATTCGCAAGGGTGTCGCCTTTGTGACATGCGAGCAAAGTGAGGACGAGGTCATTGCGACCGTTCAAGAGCGGACAACAGGGTCCAGCTGGCAGATTAAATGCAGGCATCTCCTTGCTTGTGATGGAGCAAAGAGCCAGGTCCGCGCAGATCTAGGCATTGAAAGCGAAGGAGAGGATGGCTGTAAGACCATAAACCCTACCACACTCAAGGAAACCGATTCTGACTTAGAATTGACATACAGATGACACCATGATGACTATTCACTTCAAGGCAGACCTCCGGCCGGTAGTGAAGGATCGAGTTGGCATGCTCCACTGGATCGCAGACCCAGCGTGCTCTGGATTCATCATCGCCTACAACTTGGGAGAAAACCACGTGCTGATCAGTAACTTCGATGTACGTCTTTATGAAACAACAAGTTCAAGCGTATCTGACCCATAATACAGTCCGTTCGACATCCCGCAGAGACATGGGACCAAGATCTCAGTCGCAATGTGGTCAAGGCGGCCATCGGCCAAGATATTCCCTTTGAAGTTTTGAGCTATCGACCGTGGGTCCTTAGCCGTAAAGTTGCCAAGCAATACCACCAAGGCAACATCTTCTTGTATTTTTAACCCTTCATTGCACGTGAACACTGTACTAACGGAGACTGCAAAGGGTCGGCGACGCAGCCCATTCATTCCCACCCACCGGCGGCCTCGGTCTCAACTCTGGCATCGCAGATGCCCACAATCTCGCCTACAAGATTGCTGCTGTACACCAAGGCTGGGCGGGCAACAGCATCCTGGACTCGTACGACGCGGACCGACGCCAAATCGCACTGGTCAACTCAGCACAGAGCATCAAAAATGGCAAAAAGATCTTTTCTTTCTTGAAGGCCCTTGGGACCGCGGGCATTGATGATGTGGAGAAGGCAAGGGAGAACCTGCTAAAGTCCATCCACGACCCGGCTAAACAGGAGATGATCGCCCGAGAAGTGGAGGGGCAGAGAGAGCATTTCGATAATGTGAGCGATCTTTGTCACATATGTGCAACCGCTGGCTAACGATTTTTTTCTAGCTTGAAATTCACATCGGATATGTTTATGGAGATAAGGAAGTACCTCCAAATGCATCCAATTTTACACCAAAGTTTGTGCCAGGCGCGCGCCTCCCTCACGCTTGGATCAAGCCCTTGAATGCATCGTTGTCTGAAAGGCTCCCCCCTCAGGATCTGTCATATGTCAAAGACTTTACGCCAAGCGACATCTCTTCGCGTCAATACTCGACTCTAGATCTTTGCGATATCGACACCTTCACTCTCATAGCTCCATCGGAGTCCTGGGCGGTCGAGTTTGGCCATTTCCAGTCCGCTTTGTCAGCTTTCAATGCCAAGGCTGAAATTTGGGTTGCCGGCGTGGACTTTGAATTTGTAAATGATGAGCAGAAGGCTCTGTTTGATGCAAAAGGTGGATTTTCCAGCAATAAGGCGTTGCTCGTGCGTCCTGATCAGCATATCACAGCGTGCCCGAGTCTTGATACCCTGGTGGAGGACCTCCATTCACTTGTTCTCCCGCATTTGGGAGTATCTCTTTGAGATGTACAAGGCAACAATAAAAGTACCTAGCAGCACAGTCAATGTAATTGCCGCAAATACTGAAAAGTTCAATCAGATTTGATTGGGACTGGCTTTCTGCAAAACGGAGCACGGAGGCGATGCCGTCCGACTGGAAATATCCACATCTTCAAGTTGAATACATTAAAGTTACATGTTTTACACTGCTGTACAGTTGAAAGGCCTTGTTTGGGCACTTGTAGATCCCCCACCTCCATCTGAGGCGAGTAGCGATAGGAACCCGCTCACGGTCGGCCGAGCTTAAACTCCATCAGAGAACTCCATACAACGGCCGAGAGCTTTCTCTCAGTACGGATTGTACCGTACTTCTGTCTCCTTGGCTTCAAGGTGAAACCTTTAGTCGTCATCGTCTGGGCCGTCGGAACCCTTTCCGTGGGAACCCTTCCTGTCCCCGCCCTTTCTGCCGGATCCGTGCTTGTCCCAGTCACTGTCGTCAGAGTCCACAGACACAAACCTCCACTTTTGGCTATCCGTGTCGTTGTCGGGTGAAAGAATAATCGGCGTAGATGGATCGGATGAGCCGCTGGGAAGGTCAATGACTTGACTTTTGTCCAAGGAGCTTCGAATGCTATGCTTGTTAGTGTTTGATGGGTCATCATTGGACAGCAACTCTTACACGACGCCTCCTCCAGATTGGCCGTCCAATTCCCACGCCACGGACGGATTTTCATTCCGTTTCTCTTGGGTTGATCCAACAAGCTGATCGCTGCCGTCATCTACCAGAGAACATGTATTAGACTAACTTCGTGATTTAGTAGGGAGCGAGTCATTACTTGGAGCGGTTAGCCAGCTCTTTGTTGCCAGATTCTGGAAACCGAAATCTTTGTCAGATCCGAGACCTATCGCTGTCCATTTCTGATTATCAGCGCTATTATTGTTGCTGTAACCACTGGTTAGTTAGAGCCATCATATCCGACCAAAGGAGACCGTACTATCCGATGATTAGTCCGGTGGGTGAGCTTCCGCTGAGGTCAATCAGAATGCTAGGAGCCGCCATATTGACAATCCAGTAAGTTTTTCCAGATTTAACCTACGGTAAGAGGTTTAAAATTAGTACAATGATATTTCATGTAATTTTGGGTTTGCAAATGGCTGTAATTACCTGGCTATGGTACTGTGAAGACCGAGATTGGTTAGCAGCATCAACATCTATTGCAAAGAATTCTCTTACGTGCTGCAGCACACAAACTGTTAGCGGGTTCCGCGTCAAGATCCATTACAAGCAAATACTGACTCTTTTCTCTACTGATGCAGCTTGATTCGCATCAGGTACTGGACTTGCCGATGCGATGCCCGCGAGTACTGTCATCAGAGTAAAGGCCTTCATGTTGATTTTGTGGTGCAAAAGATCTTTGGTGACTTTTTGATGAAATGTGATTGAATCTTGTTAGAATTCGATTGTGTACAGAGAATGATGGTCCAGTTTGAGGAAGAAGGAGTTTGCACTTATATGCGCGAGCGTACATGTTTTTCTCTATTTTCAATTCCTACAAATAACTATTTCGTCATCAATTTTCTATAGTCCTCGTCATACCTTGCGAGTATTGAATCAGAGATGACAGTGAGTTGATCTGGTCGATATCGACCGTTTCTGGAAGCGATGGGGATCCGCATGGATCTACAAACCTTGAAAACAGCCAAAGGACGTGCGCAAAGAAGTGATCATCTTCCAATAGAGCAGAAAATACCGATTGATCTAGCATGAATCTTAAGCTTTGTCAGCTCCAGTCTGATCGCCACTGTATTTTGGTCGTGGTACCCAAATGCCATAAAAAGTCCACGGTGGTGGTGGGCGGCTAAGAGACAAAATTTTCAGTCTAACGGATCAATGACAGCATATGGCAAAAAGCTTGTTTCGTTTACGTGATTTTGAGCTGGAATGTAGCTGCATGCCTAAAAATTGGCTTTCATGGAAGCTTGTTCAAAAATAAACGATTCTACCAAATCCAGTAATTTGAAAGGAACAAGGTTATTTAAACGTTCCAAATGCATCCCATCATTGCTTCTTTGGGCCTTCTGGTTTTCAGCTCCTGCCCTGTGGAACGAGGTTCTGCTTTGGCTTGTTGTGATCTCGACACCACAGGCGTCATCGGCGTCATAATGATTCGGTGCATATAGGGTGATGTATTAGAGGGCTACAAGATAATTGTGCAGATTGCATCTCCATGTAACTGGGTCGAGATACATGTCTCCAATGTGCGGCGCTGCATCTAACAGTCACTGTGAGCCATCTGAGTATTGACATTTGGCAATGATACTGGAGACTAAGGTACGTACCATTGTCAATGGAGTCACTTTTATGGCGGAACCATTAGCTAGAGTCTCTTCAGTCACCGAAAATCTGAAAAGACGATCGGCATGGAGAAGTAAAACAGCTCTTGTCATAACACCGAGGGCTAGTTCCCAGCTGTAGTATCAAATTTTAATGACTTTTTTTTGGGGGTCATCACATCAACATTCAGTTTTGAATTAAAGGCAGGCTGTGATTAGGCCCTAAAATGCCTCGCATATTGCGCACGAACAAAGGGAAAAGTTTATCAGTGAGCAGAGTGCACTTCATATCCACTCGAGGCTTGAGACATAAAAGAAATATTAGATTGCCTGTTGAGCTAAACTAAGTCCAAAAGAGATTTCTATTTTGACACAGAGTGATTGATACAAGATGGATAGGTGTACAAGCAGATTAGCATCCAAATCTATGCCATTGAACAACAGACAAATTAAGCAGTTCTATTTCTGGTTTCGACAGCGTGAGTGATGACCATAATCAAGAGTTCAGAAGATCTCTTAGACACGGGCATTGTCAAGGTTCCTCCAGAAGTTGCCGTCATTGAAGGGGCAGTTGGCGCTTCCGAAGGGGTTGGCGCTTCCGAAGGGGTTGGCGTTCAGAGCATCCTTGGCAGCCTTGGGCATTCTGTCCCAGTCGGAGAGCCAGTAGGAACGGCCGACGGTGTTGGTGAACTGCAATTCGTGGTTTTTGGGGAAGCTTGTGAAGTATTCAACCTTGACGTTGTTGCCATTGCGCTGGGGGTTGCCCGTCTTCTTGAAGCTACCGTGGCCCGATGCAGCACCACCAGTGATGACAGGGTTGGCGTTGTTGGGGTTATCCAACCAAACCACGATGCTTTCCCAGTCATGGCGGTGGCCGCCAGCAACATTGCCCGCGTTGGGGTGGTCCTTGGGGAAATACCAGGCGTACATGATGCCGAAACGAGTGCCGCGCCAGGCGGCACGAACATATGTCTGACCCTTGTTGGTATCACGGCAACCTCCGTCGGTGCTGCCAGTATCCTGGAGACCTCCACTAAATTGAAAATATTAGCCAGCGAACAATGGTTTAACTTTGCAAGGGGGCTGAGGAGCCTGCCTGGTCTGTCCGGCATCGTTCAAAGCGGGATAGGGTTGGCAGCCATGGGCGATGTGAAGCAATGGCTGGAACATCTTGATAGATCTGCCAATTCCACCTCCCTGGATGCGATCGGGGATGGGATTGAGAGAATCGTGAGGAACTGTGGCACGACGCTCGAGATCTCTCTCGACCGGCGCGCTAAGGCTGTTTTCACCCGCAGTCGGGGCGCTGAAAGCCTGACCTGCGAGGCAAACAGCTTGTAAGAGGGTCGAGAACTTCATGTTGAAAGAATGAAATCGAATCGGAGTGATCGTTGATAGAGAAGGAGTGTGTGATGGATTGTAAAGGAAGGTTAGATAGTGAGTGAGTTGAAGTGAGTTGTGATGGCTGGTTGAGCAGTCTCCTGAGGGAACATGACATGATCTTTATACTCGGCTGGCTTCACTTTCGCCTCTGCTGGATGTCAAAGGCCAACCATAAACCTCTCTGTCCATGTTGACTTCATCGTCTGATGTCATTTCAGTCACGGCCAACCCGCTTCAGAGATAGCGTCTGATCTCAACACGGGCACGCCGCCTGTCACTTGTGTCCCCCATGTTCGATCTCAAAGCTTATTCCTGAATAGTTTTCCCTGCTGCGCTAGTAGCGATGGGACCTGGCCAGCAGGCGGAGCAGTTGAGTGCGGATGAGCCCGAAACCGAGACAATCTAGAAGGATCTGGGTGTGTTCTTTTTCGGCCCGGCGCTTTGATGGTAGTGCAGCGCTCAATGTTTCACATTGCACCTCGCCTACACGCGCTATGACAACAGCGCAGAGCAGATCGCAATCAATCAACAGGCCTGCAAAGTCGAGGCTCTTCAAAACATCCAAAACAATTCCGAATGATGTTAAAATGAGATCAAATAAATGTGACTAATCGATCAGTAGAATGCGACGCTGTCCAGGCTAAAAGTGGAACAACGGGGGCGCTAGGGGGTCGAATGCGGTGAGCTTTACGGTATGCCAAGAGTTGTCCATGAACTATAGAACTTTTGTTTTTAGAGTTCCTAATGGTTTATCGTAGCTACAATTTTGCCTGGGCACAGATTCTCGGCAAAGGCTGTGCAGACTTGCACAGATCACCAACATGATCGCATTCCCAACAGATGCAGGGCGAGGAGCCGGATGCCCGCGGAAGGCGCGCGCCAAGAAGCCAGCGATGCTACCGAAAAAACAAAAGGTCAGGTCACATATCGCCCTTATGACTTCGCTTAGACTTTTGTCTAGTTAGAACAATTTGGGGGAAGACTTGTCACACATGACCATTGAATTCTGGCTTGAGTCGAGTCTACCACCCTCTTGCAGGCAGACGACGCAATCATCAATCCAAATCTACTCAACGCATGGTGTCTGAAAACGCATAGAGACCGAAAGATTTACTAGTCTGACAATGAAGCAAAAAAAATATCAAGTCGAATGATTCAAGATCTGCTCTAGGGTGAGGGAAATGCTAGTGTAGATCGTTTTAATCGAAAACTGTGTCACTGCCTTGCAACACACAATGGGATAGAGCAATTACCTAATGCAGGCTAGTTAGCGCCCTGCAAGCAACCTTGATAAAGCAGGTCCCCGTTTTCTCGGTTCATTTGACCGGAGCACGAACCATCCAACACGAGCCACCTAGCCTCGTCTAGACTAGTCGCTGGGGATTTCCAGAGAACATCTAGAAAGCAATCATCTCAATCACCTTGCTGGGTCCGATCCATCCGGACTAGCTTACACCAAGGGTTTTCTCGCTTAACAAATGTCCCTCTCAAGCTGCCAACGGTTTTCGTGGGGGTCCCCCTCGCACCCAAGGGGAAAATGGGTTGCGACATCGCTCGGCAATGAGATGCACGGAATTGCGAAACCGAGCAGGCTTGGTCAAAGCCTCTCAAATAGTTGGGCACGTCCATACATACTTAATTGTCATGGCCCATGTCCTTGCATCAACCAAGTTTGAATTGAAAAGCCCGACGGATGAGGTAGGGCATGGTGCTAAAGTGGCAGGACAAAATTGTGCCAATACTCACATTGCGATGTTTCCCTAGATAAGAATGCTGAATTTACCCTAAGAATATAATAATATTTTTGTACGCCTTTTATAATTTGATTAGGTCTTCTTATAAAATTCCCATTGGAATTGTCGAGTGAATTGCGGACAAATTCTTTCCGTGACAGTATTAGCGGACTTTTGTCCCCTCATTTTATGATGTCACTGTTAAGAGCTCAGAGCGCACTTCTGATGAGTTTGGACATGAGGGGGGGAGAAGGAGAGGGGAGGAGACCAAGATGAAAATTGGCTCAAGAGTCGCTGTGCACTGAAATGTCTACTTTTAAGGTATCGATGGGGGCACCGCGTCGAATCTAAAGTTTGGATATAGCATTTACTACTAGCCATTCCTAACGAGGAATCTCAACTCTGCTCGCTTCCTCAAAAGCCCGGCGGCAATTTAGGTGAACATGCCTACTTTTCTCCACTCTTCTCACCACACGCTCCGAACTTTAACACAGATGAATACGGGTTTCCTTCTCAAACGTCTTGGTTAAAGTGTGCTTACTGATTTGGTGCTTTGCATGAATCCGAACCCGTCCACATCTAATTTGCTTTTCTTTTCCAGTGTGCATCCTTTAACAGAACCGAAGTTTGTAAATTGACCCATTCGGACTTTCGGTATGCAAGAAGCCCGGCAATATTTATGAGACGCGGAGGAATCCACAACGGCGCCCCATTCAAGAGGCGATGATGGAGAGTATTTCCCATTGCAAGTCCTATGTGGACTGACGCCTCGCCTTGAGTAAAAGGATGTACAACTTCCATGAGATTACCAAAAACAAAGATTCCAGTATTCTTCAGCACATTGCATCTTCAAGTCTTGATGCTGGTACTTCTTTTGAGGTGGCTATGAAATAATTGATTTCATTGACTTGAGCGGCAGCATTAATGTGGTGGTTGAAATCTCTACCACACAATCTGAGTTGGTCCACCGCGATAGCCGAAAAGAGTGAAATATTCATTTTATCGTATTCTAAAGACTTGCGTATATGCCTTCTTCTGAACCTCTCTAAACAACGCTGGTACATCGGTTACTCAATCGCGCTTCCTGACTGGAGCCCTTACAGCTTCATCTCCTCATATGAAATTGAAGATGATCAATTTCTCTTCACCGCTGGACTCACTGCCATTTGATCGCAACTTGACCAATCCCAGCTAATAGTTCGCCACCTGAAAAGAGATCGCAGTAGCCTCTCTCTTTGAATTCGATATCTCTTTGGCCCCGGATTTCACCAACAAAAATATTTTGCGCTAATAGAACCGATAGCTCTTGTCATCGACTCCATTGAGAAAGTCTAGACTATTAAAAAAGCAAATTTATCACTTCACAACTTCAGCCTGACCCTGACATTAGGGTACACGTCACGTTGTTCGGGTCACCGATCAATGCCTTCGTCTGGAAATTCTTGTTTTAGGAACCTTGGAACATTAAGCTGTTTGCGACTAGTGTGCAAGCAAATCAATCCCTTTATGCAGTAATAAAAAAAATGCGGATTAAAATTATCTAGGTTTAGCGGACGGGCGATGAGATATTTGATGGTTTTGAGGTGTGAGTTGATCGGAGCGCTTCGTTGGTCTGATGGGCATTAATTTGTGCCCGATTGGAATGCCATGGTTTGACTCGGGGTATACACCCGCCCAGTGGGCCGCCCACACCAGTCTCAAATGGAGTCGTATAGTGGGCTTCTTAAAGCCGGAGAAGAGTCACTCTTGCAGGATAGACGTTGGGTATATGCAGAACACAATGCCATCTCGTTGGGCACGTGCCTCACAATCAAAAAGAGCTTCATCACACCGAAATAAGCACCAAGAGTGTTCTTATTGGCTGATTGGCAGGTCTTCCATCGGAGGAATCCACCTCCGTGACCTTCCTTGTTGGTCAGGGCTGAAGGATGCTGACCACACCCTCGATGCAAACTCGGCAAGATAGATCCGGACCTTGCGTGGAATCTGGTCCATTCACGACATGCAAATAACAAGCCCAGTAACATGAAAGAAAGAAAAAAGAGCATCAACTTGGAAATTTCATCATTTTTACCATGCAACTTGACTTTTACCAACGCCTTTGCGTCGACCAACGCAACGACGGATGACTCTGTCATGCGGCCATTTATGCTTAGATTCTAACCAACAGGGGTCCCATGCAGAAGAAAAAGCTTAGCCAATTTCCGCAGAACGCTCCACTGACACTCATGAATTGGTGAGCATACCACGGCAAAGGGATGAAATGTACCAGGAAGATTACTATACCATACGCTCAATTTAAACTTGGCAATTTTTTGGTTCCCCATAGCGTGAGCCATGCCACCTTTTCCAGCCTGGAATTACAGAGTGTCCTCCTCGATGGCCTAGACTAAGGATGGAAACGGTTGGGCTGAAACGAAACCCCTGCATAGTGCCGATTTTTTCTTGGCAGCTGAACTCTTAGCTTCATTGTACAACTTGCCTAGACGATGTTATTCATTGAGCTGCTTTTTTCTCTTCTCCCCTCTTTTTTCCCGCTCTTTCTTCTTCTCTGTGCGTGAAACCTATGCCAGTCATCCGTTTCTGCAGCCACACTTCTTCTATCAGCTAAGCTTCCCCCTCCGAGACGCCCATCATGTTGACGAGGCGCTTGGCCTCGACGGTGGCGCTCCTGTCGGTCTTTGGCTTGACAACGGCCTCGATAAACAAAACGCCACTTTTGATCCACCCGCGTCTTCCAGAAGTCAGCGAGAACTCAACAAGCATCTACGACCACCTCAACTTCAATCTCGTCAACAGCGTCGCAGCAACGAATGGCGGATGCAGCACCGGCCTTGAGCCTTGCGGCAGCGGATGCATGGCCCAAGGCAATGTCTGTTGTTCAGGCGGCGGCTCCTGCGCCAGCGGCAGAACGTGCACGGCGGATGGAACCGGATGTTTAGAGGGCTCGTCCTCGGGTGGTGGATGCCCCAGCGGCTACGAAACCTGCCGCGATGGTTGCATGGCCCAAGGCAACGTCTGTTGCTCGGGCGGCGGCTCTTGTGCAAGCGGCAGAACATGCACCGCAGACGGCACAGCATGCATGAACGGCTCCAGCGACGATGGATCTAGCAGCTCTGGGGGCTCATCCAGTAGCGGTGGAGG
This sequence comes from Calonectria leucothoes, assembly GCA_002179835.1. NCBI lineage: Eukaryota > Fungi > Ascomycota > Sordariomycetes > Hypocreales > Nectriaceae > Calonectria > Calonectria leucothoes. The sequence goes on from NAJI01000019.1 coordinate 35,496, forward strand.
ATGCGGCAGCCTTGCAGCGTGTGGAAACGGGTGCATGGTCCAAGGCAACGTTTGTTGTTCAGGAGGTGGATCTTGCTCGAGCAGCAACAAATGCACTTCGGATGGGACTGGATGCATCCCAGCAGATGCCAAGGAATGCAGAAATGGCGGGTTCTGCTACGCCGACGAGACATGCACCTCTTCAGGTTGCAGGACGGCCGACCAAGATGCCAGTGTCAGCGTGACCACACAAGTTGTCACTGCGACTCGAGGAAGCTCCCAGGCAACATCCCAGTCTGATTCCGACGGTGCCGCAAATGGCTTGCGATCTATTGGATCATTGGCCATGGTTGGTCTTTTTGTTATTGCTCCTTTTGCGTTATGAGATTGATACCAGTTCATATGCATCTTTTTTGGGATGCGCAAAATTACACATTATTCCCAAACACGTGTTAATGGGGCCTTCTTTTTTTTTTGGATAACTGTAGATGAGTTTTGTCGACGTCGCATTATAAAAGATGGAGAGGATGCTGATGCTCATATGCTCCAGGAGCATGTGAATACCAAAAATGAGCAACGAGATATAAAGGCTGTATCTCAAATGATGACAATTTACTTCAGGCATCATTGAGAAGAAATAAACACAAAAAAAGACCAAATTTTATATCTGCATACTCAAAATTCTCCGATAGTTTTCGGAATGTCCGTTTGGAAACCGAATACTGTCTCGCCATAGTAGACTTATCAAAGCCAAGAATCCCTCGACAAGTGAATCTGCAGCGAGGCAGGAACTGAATCTGCAGTTCTTGGTGCTTCAAACTGGGCATTGAAATTATGCAGATATCTTTATAACCCTAACGTCCTCGTGGCTTCGCAAAGGCAGACATCCCGGTTATTAGCTGCATCACAAATGACAATCAAATTCACCACTGTCCAAGTATGAACGAGAGATATCAGATCAATCAGATGATAAACGTTGATACATTTTCTTTCTAAAACCCTCACACAAACGCCCGTGCCGAGAAGACCCAGTCTGTTCCTCAGCACGATCTAAAACCTTTTAAAAACAATCCGCCCATCCCCACCACCCACCCTTACAAATCAAATCCAATCTACAAAGAAGAATTTCTTTACATTTAAAAGATGAAAGAATAAGAAAAGACCAGGACGATGTACACTGTGCGGAACATGTACTCGAACTCAAACCAGACAGCCTGTCCACCGAGGGCGATATCCTTGCTCTCGGTAGTGGGGTGGGCCACGCCGGTCTTGGGATCGCGCTCGAGCAGATCCTCGCGGTCCGGAACGGAAGGTGGGTTGATGGCGTAGCCGATGGGGACCCAGAAGGAGGAGCAGACAAAGAGAAAGTGGAGTGGAGGCCAGAAGGCGTGGGTCATGAGGCCGATGAGGGTATCGCGGACGCCAGACGTCTCGGTGGTGCTGTGGTAGGCGGCGTAGATGACGGTGGCGACGGTGGCCGAGATGTAGACGATGTGGAACCAGCCCATGAAGCCGAAGACGATGGTGTAGAGGCGGCGGAACAGGCCCTTGCGGAGCTTGGGGTCGCGCTCGTTGAGGGTGGAGCGGAGAGAGCCCGTCGCCTTGAAGGCCTGCGTCTCGCCGCCGAGCCACGAGGGGAGGATAAAGGCGCGCGCCAGAGACACGGCAATAAAGGGCGTCATCCAGATGCCGTATCGGGCCTGTCGCTGGTACACGTTGTAGCCGGACGGGGCCGAGATGATGATTTCCGAGAGCCGCGTGCACATCGTGGATGCGAAGCAGAGACGGATAAGAGTGCGGAGCTGGTCATCGGTCGAGTAACCAATCATGACTTTTCCCTGGGCAAACATGATGGGGATGGTCAATAGAGTCAGGTTGACCAGGATACTGTGGAGGTTGACAATGGCGTGGATGAAGCCCGAGACACGCTGGGCGAAAGTCATTTGGCTAACACACTTGCCCCAGAGGAAGAAGTTGAACTTGAAGGAGAAGTCGACGGTGCCAATGGCCCATCGTGTACGCTGCTTGAGATGGCTGCTAAAGTCTTCAGGGACGGTTCCAAACTGCAGGGGCTCGTGGACGTAGGCCGTGTCCCAGCCCTTGGCCAGCATCCTGGTCGAGGTGAAGACATCCTCGGCAAGCGAGTCGAGGGCAAAGTTGTCAACGGAATCCAGGGCAGTCCTGCGCGCAACATAGCCGGACCCGCTGCACCACGCCACACCCAGGGCATCCTTGATGGGCTCGGTGACATGCACAAAGCTGTTGAGCGTCTGGCCCAGGGGATCCGAGGCAGGGGTGTTGTAGAAGAGCTGCGGTGGGCACACCATGGCCAAGTTGGGATTAAGCATCAGATGCGGCACAAGCGCGCGAAGCCACTCCTTCTCAGGGATCTAGAACAGGTTAGATGAGTGGGTAATGGAACAAAGTGGGTGTAATGGAGACGATGGGTTTGATGGAGAATATTGGTGTAGTGGAAGAAAGCCGGCATGGGGGGAGATAAAAACGTACCATGTCTGCATCAAGACCAGCCACAAAGGGTGCCGCGCCGCCCGGAAGCAGATGCATGTGGTTGATGCCGTAGTTAAGATTTCCGGCCTTGAAGTGGTGGGGAACTCCGGGAAATTTCGGCCGGCTGAGATAGTAGACATTGGGGTAGGTGTGGGACATTTCTTCCAGGGCATTGTGCAGGCTAGCAGATTTGCCATCGTCCAAGACGACGACGCGGAAGCGGTCTTGAGGGTAGTCGACGTCGGCAGCAGCCCGTGCAGTGTCCAGGATGAGGCTGTCGTCCTCGCCGCAGCATGTAATCAGGACATCGACACGGGGACACTCGTTGCCAACAAGTCTAAGCTTGGCTCGGTTGCGCTTCTTCATGGACCACATGGTCCAGCTGTTGTTCAGCAGCGTCGGGAAAGACACGACAACCTCGACGGCGACGAAGATCCAGGGCGTAGGGAAAGTCTTGTTGTACTTTTGCTGAGACCAGACAACGCATGCAATGCGGTATGAGAGGTAGGCAAAGTACAGACCAACACTGGCAAAGAGCATAAAGGGGTTCAGAAAGTAGAGGCCTCGCCTCCACCCCTTCCAGGTCTCAAAATCATCACGATCGTGAAGCTTGGAGATGGTGTCGAGATTGTACGCCTCTTCCTCGGGGGCAGGGGTGGCAGCAGCAGTTGTTCCCCGAGACGATCCCAGGTCACTGCTCTTGCTCAGGCTCTCGCTCGATGAGAGATGCCTATCAGCCAGCGTAGGTGGAAAGGCCTCTTCCGGCTGCCTACGCTGAGGCTGGGCCTCGAGATCAACAGGATGCTGATCCTCGGGGCCCTCCTGGCGATGGGACAGGTTCTGCATGGCAGCAAAGGGTAGATTTCAGCAATCTAGAATGTATTATGAAAGTAGGAATGAATGAAAAGATGGTATGATGATGAGATGATGATGAGATGATGATGATCCTGTTGATGAGATGGAGTGATGATCGTGATTAAGATGGTCAAAAGGGCAGTAATAAATACAAGATACTCACCAGTCTTGGCATCTTTCGTTATCACAAAGCGGCCAAGTGTAATCCAACTGCGGCATCGGTCAAGCCGGCCGAAAAGATTTATTTTTTTATTTTTTAGAGTACGGACTATCGAAAAACCACGACACTATACTAGCCCACGGCCAAGCAAGAGCCGACCACACCAAATGGTTACGTATTATCAAACATGATGGACAGACGAGGCTTGAAAGGGCGCGGAAGATGGCGACAGGGATGCGGAACCCCAAGTTTCGGATTGTCGACACGTGCGACCGGGGTGTTGGGCCCGGAGGTAACGTTGCTTTGTGCGCAGAGCCGAGTGCGATCTGGCTATCTTGTTTCAACGCCGCGCTCTCTCCCTCAGCCTGACGTCCCCTGTTCTCAATGCCGCGCTCCGCCGGTCCCTTTTGGGAAGACAAGATCCGCCCGGAGCCACCGTGTGATCGGGTCCCAGAACATGTGTGGACCGCCACACCCCTCCGGGAGCTCCCGGGCCTATCCTGTCTGTGCAGTCTTTTAAAGGAACTTGTTAATTGGCCTCCCACAAATGCTAACGAGCACCCCAAAATGTGGCGGACTGTGGCTGGACAGTCGGCCACTGCCGACACCGGCGATTTACACTTAAATTTATGTATTTTTAAGTATACTAATGTCCTCATCATATCAAAACCCCATTATTCTACCCCAAACGCCGAGCAAAGCTATTCACAGTCTATCCTTCTATCTGTAATATTGTGATCGAAATGTAGCCGGGTTGATCAATTGAGCTATCCCTTTGACTGTCGCAAGCCTCCACCCTGGTCAGACAAGTGAGATATAGCAAATGAGAACACGGTACGGTGTTCTGCATTGTACTCTGATTTGCCGCCTTTCACGTGATTGACCAGGGTGGAGGCTTACGACAGTCAAAGGGATACGAGGTTAGGTCGATCAACCCGGCCGGCCTCGGTAGCTAGGTTGATCTAACATGTTGTTGCGAGCTGTTGCAAGCTGTTGCAAGCCGGGTCCGTAACTCAGCCTCGGAAGTGGTGTTGTTAGTGTGTAGGCTGTGTGTTGGGGTGTTACGCGTAGCAAGAGCTGCGACGGCTCGCGTCAAGGTTTACTAGTAAAGCGTGTGCAAGCGCCGACGTCGGATGTCTTTAGCTTACTAAGGGGTCTCCAGCCACAATTGGGGTGCTCGTTAGCATTTGTGGGATGCGGATTAACAAATTCCCTTTTAAACTTTGGGTTAATCCCGGCCGTTCCAAACGGACGCCATTGCTGTTCCATAAAGCGATGCATCGCGGCTAGTCTAGTCCACCACGGCTTGACTAATTAATTGCTAAAGGGTCTTCGGGGAATGCGCGTCATGATGGGGAAATCCACATCAACAAGGAACAAGAAGAAAAAAAAGTCGGTCCTTTGCGAGGTGTAGTCTAGTGTCTGTGCCGCGTAGACAGTCCCAAAATGGAAAAAAATACTCACGCCGGAGCCGAAAACTCAAAATTATCCCAACTCGCATCCACGCCACATTTTTTCTTTCCCATGGCAACACCTTTGCTGTTGCATAGCGCCACACATAGTTGAATCTCGGCAGTCCCAGGGTTGTTCCTGAGCATTTCTCGAATATCGCCACTCGGGATTTAGAAGGCATCGGAAGTGGTAAATGTACGGCGAAGTCAAAAAGTTTCCACGACGCCGGGTCCGTCTTCTCGGTGACTACCCTCGCTCCCACACCCCCTGCTCCCTGCTCGGAGTGCAGAAGTAGCAGCCATATGCTGCGTGCCAATAGAAGTAGAGAGGTGTGACTATTTTCTCGGTATCAGATGGTAGTATTCAAGTCATCTGTTGGACCCAGACACAACAAGCAGGAAATGATTGTCGGCCGTGTTTCAGCGTCTTCTTGTTGTTGCACGAGTATGACCATGACCATGGATAGATGCCGCGCACATCAGGTCCATAAAACAAACGACATGCAAGGGTCCAGCCGGCAAAGCCACGACGCCACTAGTCCGCTTCCAGTGCAGACACAACGGGACCAAAAGAAGAGGTGATCAAGCACTCGATTGACGGCCGGGCCATTCCCTGTGCAGCCGTGCCACGGTGTGTCAGTCGGCTGCTCTGCCCAAAGTCTATCGGCAACCATGTGGACTATGCATCGGCCGCGCCAAGTCGTCCTACTGGCTGGTTGCATCTGTTTCTTGCAGCCCACGTCCCCACTTCCCGCTAGTTGCTCTCGTCCTTCCAATGGATCAGCACGTTTATAGCACGGAGCGATAGTACCCGCGCCGCTGGCTTGTTACAATTTGCAACATGAGCCCATCCATCGCCGACAACCACAGACAGCAGTGGCCCAGTGGGGAAGTTGTGAAATCGGCAAACGCTGTCAACGTGCACCCAGCCGAACCACCTTTCTGGTGTTAGCCGCGTCACTGGACCATCTCGGTGGGATTTCGGAGATGGCCTACCGAAGGAGCGCGGCATCGAGACAATTCCCTAGCTCCGTTTCAGCAAAGATATCGAACCACCAGCTTGGTTTGGTCGAGACTACCTCTTTTGGCAGGATGGAGATTTTTGCAACCGTAGTAGATGTAACAATGATGAACTATCACCAAGATGAAATCAAGATAAAAGAAGTCTTGATCCTCTCTTCATAACATCCTTTTTTCCATCCTCATCACACTCACCACTTCAACACTCAGTTTCCAACTCACTCTTCCAATCATCCACTCAAACAATCAACTTGATTCATTCAAGACTCTTAACCTCTTACACTCCATCTTTTACACCTCTTTTTTAAACAACCACCCAACCACTCTTCAAAATGTCTGCTGTCCAGAAGACCCTCCTCTCTGCCTTGGCTGGTGCCGTGACTGTTGCCGCTCATGGCCACGTCGACAACATTGTCGTCAACGGTGTCTACTACGCTGGCTACGACATGGATGTCAACCCTTACATTGACAACCCTCCCACTGTCATCGGCTGGTCTGAGACTGCCCTCGACATGGGCTACATCTCGCCTTCATCCTACAACCACTCGGACATCATCTGCCACCGCAACGCCAAGAACGGCGGCGGCCACGCGCTGGTCAACGCCGGCGACAGCATCTTCATCCAGTGGAGCACCTGGCCCATCTCCCACTACGGCCCTGTGCTCGACTACCTTGCAGCCTGCGGTGACAGCGGCTGCGAGACGGTCGAGAAGACGGACCTCAAGTTCTTCAAGATCAGCGAGAAGGGTCTGATCAACAACTCCACTACTCCTGGCTACTACGCCTCGACCGAGCTCATCGACAACAACTACGGCTGGCTCGTGCAGATCCCCGAGAGCATCAAGCCCGGCTACTACGTGCTCCGCCACGAAATCATCTCGCTGCACGAGGCCTTCAACGCCAACGGCACGCAGAACTACCCCCAGTGCTTCAACATCGAGGTCTACGGCAGCGGCACCGCCGAGCCCGAGGGCACCCTGGCCACCGAGCTCTACACTCCCGAGGACGCCGGCATCCTCTTCAACATCTACGGCAATGTCACCTCCTACCCCATCCCCGGGCCCACTCTGATGTCCGGCGCCACCGAGGTCGAGCAGGTCAGCTCCAAGGCCATGGTCACCTCCTCGGCCACCACCACCACTGCCCTCGCCACTGCCGGTGCTACCACCGTCGCCAACACGGCTTCTGCCGCCGGATGCACTGCCGCCGCTGCCACCACCCCTGCCGCCAAGTTCAAGCGCGACATGGTCGCTCGCCGCAACGCTGGTGTCCGCAAGTAAATCAGTTACATCTACACTAACGCGCATCAAGGGCTACAAAAAGCTGCATCTGCTGGCAGCAACAGCAAACAGCAGGGATTCATGGCTGTATCATAGGGAAGGGTTAGCTATCAGTGTGGAGTGTTAAAAAGGGTGTTTTCTTATTTCTGTCTTTTGCTTTTTTCTATTATCTACTGTACATAGATCGAATGAATTCAAGTCTTTAAACTATACGCATCTGCCCAAGTTCCTTTCTGTTCTCTATTGTAAACCTACTACACGCACCCCTCCACTCGATCCGAGACTGTGCGCTGTCGTGGGGTAAGGTTTATCATGTGGACCCGCCCAATTCCCAACTGCTGGCGATCTTCCAACTGGAGCAATGCGGAACGAATAAACTCCGAGAGTTTATTGTCCGATTGGGAATGTGCCACAAGCGCGAGCGAATGCAGGGTGCGTTGGATCGATCGTATCCTTCGGTGTGTAACCACTTCACGATGAAATAATAGGAAACGACCCATGAAGCGCGCGCATCGTAACGATTGCATGCACGATGCTCAGATGGATTTTTACGACTCCCGATATCATAGCGCGCGGGACTTTGCACACACGAGACCGGTGATCGTCGGGGTTACTTGCGCCTTGCGCCCCGTCCGTTTTGTCGGAGCCTTGTGTCCGTTATTTTTCTGGCAATCAACTACGCCAAGACACAGACTCCTTTCGCATTCGGATCGTTTCCTCGAGCAAGGCTCCGAAACAATGTAACAAGCAATGCCCTCTAGCCGAAAATCGTAGAGATTTGACAGAAGCCTGATTGATGGTGCATGGTCAGTTCGCATTGATCGTCGCTACGATGCTGTTAGAAAGGGTCCATCTAGAACAAATATCGAAGGATGCTACGTTTCAATGTTTTACTCTTTTGTGTAGGATTTCTCAAAAGCCAGCTCGTGCTTTGCTAAATGTTTTATGCCGTATGGTCTTTTGGTATACTCAATTTGTCTCACCTGATGTTGACTTTCAACGTTCCACCACTTTCACGCCTCGTTTTCTACAAAATTAACTGCATCACATCACTAAAAATACCATACACATTTTTTAAGCATCAAATAGCCAATTTTCGTATATCTCAAGCCGAAATTGCCCCCTCACAAAAATCCGACACCTACCCTGTAGTAACACTTGCACCCCTGCCACCAAACTAATCTCGGTGTCCCGCGGATGCCTCCGCGGAAAGCGACCCCTGGCTTGTCGTAATGTGGATCATGCCATGCTGCCACGCTCTCACACGCATCCAGTTTCATTTGCTTTGTGTGAGACTTGTACGTGTGCACTTTAGTAACATAACAAAGGATGACTTGTTGAGCTACCTGGCTCTATGATAAGGGGCTATTTAAAGGGGTATCCCTACTAAACTAGGGGTCTAAATATCCGGAAATTATACCTAATTGGGGGTATTGTAAATCCTAGCTAAAGAAGCCTTATTCCTAGGGTCTTAATAATCTTATTAATTACTTAGATAATTAATATATTTTTATATTTTTAGATTTATTGTTTTTATATATTTTCTTAGATTTAGTTTTTCTTTTAAAATTAAATTTAAAGCTTTTTTTATTTTTTTTAGAATATTATTATTATATAAATAATTATTTTATTATTTAATTTAATTTATTTATTTTATTAGATTTATTATAAATTAAAATTTATTATAATTTTAATTATATTTAATATTTTAAATAAAATAAAGATTAAATTTTATATAAAAAAATAATAAAGATATTTATTTTAAGCTTTTAGTATATATTATATATTTAAAATAATTTTATTATTAAAATTATATAATAAAAATAGATTTTTAAGGTTAATTTTAAATTTAAGTCTTTTATATTAAAATATAAAAAATAAGGCTAATAATAATTTTAATTATATTAAATAATTAAAAGTATTATTATATTATTAAGATAAGAGATTTAAATATAAATAAATTAATATTAAAATAAATTAATTAATTTATTTAATAAAAAGTAAAGTATTTCTTATTAAATTATTATTATTAATAATAAGTCTAATAATATATTATTACTAAAATAAAGTAAAAATCTATTAATTTTTTACTTAATAATACTTTTAATTATTTAATTATTATAATTTATTAAAAGGAATTATTATTAAAAAAATTAGGCTTTTGGTTTATAAGGATAATTTACTTTCTTTTTATTTTAATATTATATATATAATATTAATATTATAATACCTTAGATAGCTAAGTATTTATAGATTATTTAAATATTTATTAATTTTTTTTATATTTTTTTTTAAAAATAAATAAAATTTTTATTAAAATATATTTTTTTTATAATAATTTAAATAATATATAAATTATTTTATTATAATTTTAATTAATTATTTTATTATTATAATTAAGAAATTATATTATCTAAGGTATATTATTATTTATATATTTTTTAATATCTAAGATAATCTTATTTTTTATTAGATATTTAATTATTTTAATTTATTTATAAAATTATATAAATTTCTTTTTAAATAATAGCTTGGTTAGTTTATTAGTAATTATATTATTTATAGATAGCTATTTAATCTAGATTAAGTCTTTTTAGATTTCCTATTATAGCTAATAGTAATAGATATTAATATACCTAAGCTTTATTATTAATTTAATTATATTTTTTATAAGAAATTAAATAGTTTATTAGTTATTATAATAAATTATTTAAATATTAATATAAAATCTTAATTTTATTTCTTTATAGAATTTATATAATATAATAATTTCCTTGGTAATTTAATTTAATATTAAAAGCTTTACTTTAATTAATAAAATAATAATTATATTTTATTTTCCTAATTTAAAGAGAATTAAGCCTTTAAATATTAAAATAGTATATCCTTATATACTTTTTTAATTAATAATATTATTTATAAATAAAATATTAAAATAATAATATAAATTAAAGTTTTTTATTATAAATTATAGCCCCCAAAGAATATTATTATAAAGATAAAAGATATAATAAAGTCCTATATATATATAGTTTAGTCTAGGATTTATTAAGAACTAGGCTAAAAGGCTTACTAATAGTATAATATCTACTTTAATTATTATAGCTAAATATTATATACTTTTTATTATTTAAGAATAATATTAGATATTTTTTAGTATTACTTTTTCTTTATATATTATAAAAGACTTACTTAGAAAAGATTAATTAATTTTTTTTCTTTTGGGATTATTATATCTAAATCTCTATATAATTTTCTTAATATATAAATCTTAGTTAAGCTAAATTATATAATTATCTTTATTATAAGTAATTCTTATATCTAAAAACCATTTAAGATTACCTAGGTCCTTAACTTTATATTTCTTTTTTATCTTTTTCTTAATATTTATATATTTATTCTTATAAAGGAAATAAAAGAAATAAATAAGATTATTTATATAAAAAATATAATAATTTAATTATTATATAGGATATAAGGTTTTTTAAGTATAAGGCTAAATCCTTTAAATATAAAGAATATAGTAAATTTTTTATATTATAGAAATAAGGATCTTTTAAGGCCATATAATACTTTTAAAATCTTTTATATTTTCCTATTAGAAAAAAAGCCTATTTTCCCTCTTATAAAGTCTAGGATATTTATACATATTTACTTATTTACTATAAATATTAAATTTAAAAAGGTAATTATAAAGTTATATTACCTTACCTTAAGACTAAAATAATATTTAAGGGTAATTAGGAATTTAAATACTTTTATAGTTAGTATAATAATATATATTAAGAGCTAGTTTATAGATAGTAGATCTTCTTATAGTATAAAATATACTTTATATTATTTAAGATATTTTTTTTTATTAAACTTATAGGTAAATATCTATATTAGCTTAATAATTTATTAATTTTTTAGAATATTATTATAATTAATCTTAATAATTATATTATTATTAATAATACTAATAACTTCCTTTTTAGCTATTATCTTTTATTAAGGCTAATTTTTATATTTTGCTATTATCTTTATTAATTTAAGTAAAAATAATAATAAGCTTTAATAAATTTAATCTTAAATTATTTATAATTATTTAATATATAATATAAAGGATATAATATATTAGCCTATTTATTTTTTATTTAAAAATAGGATATTTAATATATTTATTATATTCTCTAAGAATATTCCTATTATATTTCTAGGAATTAAATCCTATAAATATAATAATATTAATAGCTTAATATTTAGAATTTTCTTATCTTAAATTCTTTTTATTTTAAAGATTATTATTATAGGGTCTATTTATAGGTCTTTTACCCCCTTAAAAAAAGCCTTATTTATTAGTAAAAGTAATATTTCTAGATTTACCTAGAGTCTATTAAAAGCTATATTATAGCTTAGGGCTTTCCTAACTTCCTAAATAGCCTATAAAATAATATAAATAGCCTTTTCTATTTAAAATTTATTTTTATTTTTATAAAATTTATTTTCCTTAAATAAAATATATAAACTTTTAATTTATATATTTATTTTAAATATAAATACTTATATTATATACTAAGTAAAAAAAATATATTTTACTAAATAGCTAATATATATATAATAATTTATAATTTTTATTTTATTAAAAAAATATTCTTTAATTAATATATATACTTTATAATTAAATATCTTTATATATAAAAGATTTAGCCTTAAGTCTTTTTTCTTATAATTCTATACTAGCTAATTATCCCTAAGCTAGGTATATAAAGTTTTAAGGGGTGATTTTTAATTGTTCTTTTTATTGGATATATAATTATATAAATATATACTTATCTTTATATATAAAGGCTATATTTTAGATAGAAAGCCTAATTACTCTAAAAAGAAATTAATCTTAACTTTTATTAACTTACTAATATATTCTAGGTGCCTATTTTAATAGCTATAATTAAAAGAGATTTTTTTTAATATAATATTATTTATTTATAATATATAAATATTTTTAATTATATAAAAGAAAGATTTATTATTTAATAATATAATAATTATATTAATATTATATAGATTATAAAACTAGACTTAAAGAGACTAAAAATACTTTCTTATTTTATTTTTATTTTTAATATTAAAGGTATAAATAAAGTTAATATAATAATATATAAATAGTACTATATATTATACTTTATTATATTTTTTTATATTATAATAAAATAAATTAAATAATAATATAATTAGTAATATTTATAGTAGATTTTATATATTATTTTTTTATAAAAGTATTTTTATAATTTTTATAATTAAGTATATTTTATAATTAAATAACTTAATATCCTTAAATTTAATACTAAATAATCTTTTAGTAAGCTTCTTTATAGATTTAATACCTAGATATTTTAGTTTATTATATTAAAATACTTTATTTCCTCCTTAAAAAGATTTTAGCTTATAAAAAGCTATAGAAAATGTTCCTTTATTTTTATTATTTAATAGATAATATAATAAGTAAAGCTATTTATTATAAACTTTTATTTTATATAAAATCTTGCCTATATTAGCCTAATAGAGTTTCTACTTAAAGTTTTTTTAATAAATATTTTTCTTATTAAGTTTTCTTATTAAAACTATATTTATAAAGAATTTAGATATTAAATATATATTTTTAAAGGTAATCTTTATTCCCTTTTAAGTATATATCTTTATATGCTCTTTCTTTATTATATTATAGTAAATTAAGTCTATAAAAAACTTAAGAAATTTATATAATTTTAATTTCTTAAAATATAATTTATTATTAAAAAAATAATTAATAAAATAATTATTAATTAATATATTATTATAAAATTTATATTATTTAGTACTAAAGATAATAAATCTTATTATAGTAATAATATATATTACTAGAGCTATTAATTAAAATACTTATTTATTACCTTTATTTCTAGAAAATAGATTTTTTTATAAATTATTAATATAATATTTAATATCTTTTTATAGTTTAAAGTTATTATTAATATTATTTTAAATAAATTATTTTATAATATTATTTTATTTAAATTTAATATTCTTTAGAATTAAAATAATATATTAATATATTTTTTAATAATCTATATTTCCTTTAAATATATAATATATTTTATAAAAGTAATATTTAATATATTTAGACTATTTCTTAGCTCCTAGGTATCTTTATTTAGATATTTTTTTTAATATTTTTCTCTTTTATTATAACTTTTTTTACTTTATTAAAAGATTATATAATAAGCTTTCTTTATTAAGACTTTTATTTTATAAAGTACTTAAAAATATTCTTTTTTTAATTAGAAATATTAGCTTAAATTTAAATTTAATTTATTTTTTTAAGTTATTAATAATATCTTTAAAAATAAAAGACTTTTTATCTTTAGAAATATTAATAAATCTCTTTTTTTAATAATTATAGAAGGGCTTATTATATTCTTTAATTAAATTAAGAAGATTTTTAATTACCTTTTTATTCTAAGCTATAAATATATTAAGATCTATATATCTTTTTTAAATATATTAAATCTAATTAATTTAAATTTTAATATTTATTTTACTTAACTAGGCTTTTAATAATTAATTATATTAGTTTAATAATATTACTTTCTTAATTAATAGCTTAAATTTTATCTTTATTTTTAGCTTCTTAAAAATCTCTTAAAGATTATTAATATTTTTAACTTTTTTTTAGAAATCTAATAAAATAATTTAATTAATTATAAATTATATAATTTAAATATTCTTCTTTAGGTTTTTAAATTTATAAATATTATAATTATATATTATTATTTTTATTTATATTTTATTATATATCACTTAATATATTAGATTTTTTCTTATAATTACTAAATAAAATATTTATTTTATTAGGTCTTTAATATTTTAATTAATTTAAATAATTATATTTAGAAATTCTAAAAATTCTAAGTAAATTAATCTTATAAATATATCTATTTTATCTAGATTTATATACTTTTAAATATAAAATAATTTTTTTTTAATATAATTATACTAAGAAATCTAATTAATTTTTTTATTAAATTAAAACTCTTTTATAATAATCTATTAATATATTATAATATTATAACTAAAAATACTTTATATATTATTAATTAAAAATTTTTTTTATATAACTAAAATAATATATATAATATAATATAAAATACTTAAAAGTTTTATAGAAAAATAATATAAATATAATAATAATATAATAATAATATAATAAATTTTAAATTAATATTATAATTATAATATATAAATATATATTATATATATAATAAATATTATTATTATAAAAACTTCCTTTAAGAATAATTATAATAAATTTTAATTTAATAAATCTTTTAATTTTTAATTATAAAATAATAAAAGAAATTATAAATAACTTTAATAATTATTAAATAAATATATTATTTTTTTAATTATCTTATTAATATCTCTCTAAGATTATATTATTAAGCTTATAATTATAAAACCTATATATATATACTTTAATAATATAATAAAAAATAACTTATTAAACTATCTAGCTCTATAATAAAAAGCTATTTAAAAAGGTATTCCTACTAAACTAGGGATCTAAATATTTAGAAATTATACCTAATTAAGGGTGTTGTGGATCCCGGCTAAAGAAGCCTCACTCCTGGGGTCTCGATAACCCCGTCAGCCGCTCGGGCGGTCAATGTACCCTCATGTCCCTGGACCCGTCGCCTTCACACTTTGCCGGCCGACAGTAATTTAGACTTTCAGTGGACATTTTTGACATCATCGCCGAATCGCAGCCCTCGAATCAAGCGCCGCTTAGTTGAGCATGAGCAACCCGACGATCCACAGGCCGTACGTAAGGCCTCTAGTTCCCGATCTATGTCCGCGCTGGATCGTCTGGTTGGATCAATCTGTCAGGTACGGCTCACCCAACGTTGCGTCTCCCACCCCTGCCTCTCTCACGACCGGTTCGGCAAACCAAGGATAAGGGCCTGATGATCCATCCAGCCAGCGATCCTTCACATGTTTCCTACAACAGGCAAAATACCGCAACGGTAAGCCTCGCAACTGCTTCGGATTTTATGGTACCTGGGCATAAAATGGGCCTGCTCTCCTCTGATTCCCATCTATTTCATTTATCCACATCTCTTCATACGTGACATCGGCCAACATGACAAGGCTGATTCGGTGCGGTGTTGTCCTGGGTGCAACACGTGCCCGCCCCCTGGTGAAAATGCTACCTTGGACAAAAACCCCGAGTTCCCACTGATTTTATAAGGTCCTTCTGTGCATTCTGGCCCTGCATCGCGCTTTAGCTGCAGACAAGTGACATTTGCATCCTTTCACTACAGGCCCAAGCGGTCACGTGAACAGGATCCCACGGACAGATAATCTCCTGGATTGTGGGTCTTGAAACTAGCACGGATTTGGCTGGCCTTTGTAGTGAGCATCTTCTGCAGCGTCGAGGTGCCAGGCAAAGCATTGCCAGTTATAAACCCAGAAGTCAAGTATATCATCTTTCAATGGGATTCTATAAAAATGCAATAAAAACAATAACATTATTTTTATTTCTTTAAGTAATTTCATATACTCTTTATTGTTTTATCATATCGCACTCCGAAGGGGCGGGTGCGTCTGTGCAGCCTGGCGGCATTCGAAAGGATCGTGTCCGCGGAGGCCGAACCGGCCGGTTCGGGTGAGAGACTGCTGACATGGCGTGTAATTTGTAAGATTGAGCCAAACCTCGGCTCCTTTATAAAATCCGCGTAAATTTTTGTCATCTCTTCAACTATAAACGTAACTTTGATCCAGCTGCTTCTGTTTTTAAAGCTTGCATTTCTCTCTTTTGCATTGTGCCTGTCGCCGTCTATCTCAGTTCTACTCCGGATCGACCGCGTGTCCATATTACACAATCTAACTGAGACTTTCTTTAAATAATCTCCCTTTTTTTTATTCTCTTTCGCATATAATTCCAATCTGTTCAGAACTGTACGTTGGCCAGCCATTAATACCTGCGGATATCTTCATACCCATACGCCCCGGAAAAAAACATACTCGCCATCGTTCTTCAACAACGTCTAAATGAAATCTGTAGCAAGCTTGGCGCCACTGCCGGTGGTGATTGAAGTTTCAGACGTTGACGACAACGGCTCAAGTCGGAGGACAACGGCAACGGCAATGGCTTCTAGCTATGTGGGCAAGACAAGCAAGGCGCCCAAGGCAAGACACAGCGCACAATCTTCTGGAAAGGTTGTTGTGAACCCGGATGGAAGCATTAGGAGAAGACGCCGCAAGTCTCGCACATCTCTAAGTCGACGTGCGCTGCGCTTCATTTCGCGATACACCTGGGCCGTGCCGCTGGCTCTGATTTTCGCTATTCTTTGCGCCTACAGCCTCAACCCCTCAGAAACCAACCCTCTACATTACTTTCTCTTTTTATCGTATAGTATTGAACCTACCGTCGCAGGTGAGCCGGTACTGTACGAAAAGGGAATCAAAGACTTGGCCTTCTTCTCATTCTACGTCATCGTCCTGTCCTTTACCAGAGAATTCATCATGCAAGAGATATTGCGACCTTTTGCACGACGCGCGGGCATAACACGTCGCGGAAAGCAGGCTCGTTTCCTCGAGCAAGCTTACACGGCCGTCTACTTTGCGTTCCTCGGCCCGTTTGGCCTGTACGTCATGAGCAAGACTCCCGTGTGGTTCTTCAACACGGCGGAAATGTACGAGGGGTTCCCGCACAAGACACACGAGGCCATGTTCAAGTTTTATTATTTGTTTCAGGCGGCATACTGGGCCCAGCAGGCTATTGTTCTTGTTTTGGGCCTTGAGAAGCCGCGAAAGGACTTCAAGGAGCTGGTCTTTCACCACATCGTTACACTTGCCCTCATCGGACTCAGCTACCGGTTTCATTTTACCTACATCGGCATCGCTGTTTATATCACTCACGACATCAGTGACCTCTTTCTCGCGGTAAGTACTCGCATCAACTTGGAATTCACAACTTCAAACTAACTGACTGTGATGATAGACTTCAAAGGTGCTCAACTACCTTGATTCTTCAATCACCGTCCCGTTTTACACCATGTTCATTGGCGTGTGGATTTACCTCCGCCATTATGTCAACTTGCGCATTATTTATTCCCTCTTTACCGAATTCAAGACTGTCGGTCCTTATGAGTTGAACTGGGAGACGCAGCAGTACAAGTGCCCACTGAGCTTTGCAATCACATCCACGCTGCTGATATCCCTGCAAACGCTAAACCTGGTCTGGTTGTACTATATTATTCGGGTTGCCTATCGCATTACGTTTTACAATGAGCAGAAGGATGCCAGGTCTGATGATGAAGAATCGGATGCTGAGCAGGAAGAGACCAAAAAGGAGAATTAAATCCAGATTTTGCATCTTCAATTTGGATAAAGTCGGTGGTGGGGTTGAGTTTGACCACGGTACCGTCTACCCATGGAAGGAGAATATGGCACAATGATGAATTGCCAAAATAATGGCAAAGATAATTTAGTTAATGTGTAGTATTAAATAATGATGTAATATCTCATCTGCCTACTCGCTTTCATTGAGCGTCCGCACTGATGATATCGTCAATGAGCTTCCAGGTGTGGTCCTGAACCTTCTGAATCTGGTCCTCACTCCAAGTAGGCTTGTTGGGAACCACATTGCCGTTGCTATCGAGGCAAGCCCAGAACTTTTCATTGTCCTGCGATGCAAATTCGTTTGTACCCGTCAGGAGCTTCTCGGCGCAGTCTTCGGGCGCGATACCGACAAACTGCTTGAGAACGGCGGAACCAGCGCGCAGATACCACGGGAGGGTTTGGAAAAGGCCTGTTTTCACAATGCCCGGGTAGGCATGCACAAAGTGTCGTTTGGCAGAATGTTGGCTGTTTTGCCCAGCAAATGCCTGGATCATGGCATCCGTCATCGAGAGGCAGTGGCTGGCAGCGTTGCCCAGGCTGAAGTTTGTTTTGAGATCCAGGTCATCCCAGACAAGTTGGGCTGGGTTCCCGCGCAGACCGTCCAGCACAAAAAGGACCTTGGCGTCTTCCTTTAGCACGGGTAAAAGTTCGCGAACGAGCAATTGCCTGCCATAGTAGTGAAGCGCCATTTTGCGATCGATTCCCTCAGGCGTCTCTGTGCGTCCTGCGGTTGTGAGGATGCCTGGGCTCAGAACAAGGATGTCTAGCTTTTCCTTTTGCGACGATTTGAATGCATCTGTGTATTGCTTGATTGAGCGCATGCTGGACGCATCTAGTGCGCGAAAGTCGATGTTGGCGTGAGGGATGTCGGTGGGCTTGGTGCGACCACTGATGGTGACGGCGGCAGTGCTGTCAGAGGCGATGCGACAGGCGATGGCATAGCCAATGCCGCCTGTGCCTCCAACTACCAAGGCCCTAGTGCTCATCTTTTTGCTGGGGATGCGAGACTGGCAAGTGATCAGCTGCGATGCAGGCAATGCGTTGGACGGAGAGAAATGAGGTTGGCCGCGTTGTTCGTTGGCAAGGGGATCCAAGCGTCATTTGACTTTCGGATGGGGCAAAAGTCCGGAAATGTGTTTAGTTGACTAATCCCTGTCTGTTTGTGGCTTGGCCATGATTCACGAGTCAGGGAGCTATTCACGACCTGCTGTTGTGAACCGATTCAATCAACCTTCAAATTTAACATAGTTTCTCAAGGGCCATGTCATTGTGACAGCCATTGGTTTGCTGCGGGTTGACTATTATGCAGCACGCAGGGGTACTTAGGCTATGTAACCCTGTTTTAACGACAGGAAAGCCATCATTTTATTGCTGATGAAACTGCATCGAAGATATGGTGTTTCTCGAACCTTTTGTCATGCAAGGATTTAAAGTTGATAATTTGGCGCGAGGTGCGATTTGCTCATACTCGAAGTTGTCTCAGCGAACGAGGTTTGTACCCTAAACCGAACCACAAGCTTAGGACATCTCTACGACCTTGTAGCTTAAAATTTCTCTAAAAGCTTCATGTGACGAACGAAAATGGACGTGCTCAAAATTTTTCATTCTAAGCACAATATAAAATGCCGACGAGAACCCGTCTTGAACTCTTCTTTCCTAGCAACAGCACGACTCTCGCCCCACACACGCACATCAACACTGTCAACACATCCAACTTAGTTTGTTCCTAGCGTAGCGGCTGCAAATCATTGTGCAGCACAGCGGGTTATTCTCTGCGGAGCTCATTGAGGAACTGAGCTTTTCAGAGGACCCATACTTAAGAGAATTTTTTCTCCATTTGCCCGACCTAGTGACTACGACGCTCCCGTGGAAGCCCTTCTCGATCGGATCACTAGATATTTTTGCTCTGGATTTTATGGATCAAATTCTAGAGCTTCTCGATTTCCATTCGATAGTCCGATTTGGAAGGATATCTAGGAAAAGAAGAATCATTGTCGAATCCCTACTAGCATATCGAGAAATGGGGAAGCATGCGTCAAAAGTCCTCATTTGCGCTAGGTAGAATAAAAGTCATTAAAATTTACTCGGCCCTGCTTTTACGCTAAATGCTCAAGACAAGCGGACGCGTTTCCTGCTTCAAATTTGCGCCATTTCTATTTCTACCCACGTGCGATCGAATATGCACCAAGTACATCCACCAAACACGCGAGCTACGTATGGGGCCACTTCACGTTGCCAAGAGCTATTATTTGTTGAAGAACAGACATTCGGAGGGATTCCCATTCTCCACACCATCCCAGCCACTTGGTGCTTGGAACGACGTCTCCCATGCGCGCAAGTATCGCTTGATCAGTCTCCGATAGATGAGAGACAGAGCCATAGACGGGTCATGGGAAGCTGTGCCTAGTCATTCTTGGCATCTAAAGTTCCCTCCAGGACCAACTAGAAGCATTTACAGGTTATATAATGTCATAAATGGGTCACATATCCTTTTGCGTGCCGTAAGCCTGCACTCAGGTTGGATTCCGCAGTCGGCATCATCATCTTGCAATCATTCCATTTTGACGTTTGGTTGACCATCGAATAAAGAAAGAAAGACTTGACTGAAGGATATGTTTCATTCTTGTTGAAGCTTTTTATGATGATTAGTAACCTTGAGGTCCAGAAAGTGGCCCAAGTCAACACAATAAGCTCTACACAGTAAACCTAACAGCTAGGCAACAATACCCTTGTAGCCTTTTACACGTAGTATCTCCAATATCCTCATAAAATCGAACGGAGATATACCTTTATGGACACCTTGAACCAATATAAAATGCCTGCCAAGACCAGCCTAACCTCTTTCTCTCACCATCATCATCCACATCCTTGCACATTCACCACTACCACTCATCGTTGCCAAGTAAAGCTTTTTATATTAATAACAAAGCGTTCTATCACGTTTTCATCTCGAATTCCAACTCAAAGACTTTCATGTTTAAGCGGTTCATTTTTCTGACCGGTTTGCATCCCCTGGCTGCTAACTTAAAATCTACTTTAATTTAATCCTTGAAACAACACCTGACTGTCCAGAACATATTATTACGGTTGAATCAACGACTATGGTATGTCTTTGTCGGTAATTCACGGGGAGCCATATGATCCGTTTGTCTTCCTTCATTATCCAAGCGCCGTCCTTGCTTATGCCATAGTGATGATAAATGAGTGAATTCATCTGGTCTCTCTGTTCCTTCTCTGTCATAGTTTTAATGTCGATAACTCCCATGTTTGTATTGAGTTGATGATTATCCATCAGATCGATCAGTCGAATGTCAAGAGACGTATTAAAGCGTATGTTCAACATCTCAGTGCCTGAATGAATATTCCAGATTGAGACATGTTGATAAGATGATACAGTATGGTATGTAGCAATATACATGTGGTTGATCGCAAAGTGTGTGTCAAATCCGCCAAATAACTCAATGGAAACATCATGAAGAAGAGCTCCCGTGTCGAGACTCCAGAATTCCATCTTATCGTTTGAGTAAATAGCAAGCGATTGGGAATCCCTCGAAAACGCAACTGGAGCAGGAAACTCGTCATAACCGGGTTTGCGGGGGATGGTGCGTGTTTGGCGTTCTTGAAGAATGTCATATACGTACGTGTTCTGACGTGAGACGAGCGCTATGGTTCTGCTGTCAAACGAAAAGTGGATATGGTCTGATCGGATAGGAAGTTTAATGGTTTCTTTTCGTGCAGCTATATCCGATATTGTGGTGGATGTACCATCAGAATATGCAAGCAGTTGATCGTCGGGAGAAATTTGGAATCTTGAATCATGATCGAATTTTTGAATTAGCTCCCAATTTGCCGTATCCCAGAGACGGATCCCTCTGCGGTAGAATGACATTGTAAGCCATTTAGAGTTGGACGAAAAGCTAATAGGGCCATTACTACTTTGTAGCTTGCAGATGAATGCTTGGTTGGAAATATCCCAGATGGTAATACCAGCATCGTATGATGAGGATGCGACCCACCGGCCATTGGGAGAAATTGCGATGCCGTTGATTTGGGAGCGTGGGAGCTGGGTAGTTTGTGGGTCGGGTGGTTTTGATAAGTCCCAGATCTTGATTGTGTGGTCCTCTGAACCGGATGCGAGTAATTTCCTGCTTTGAGAAAATGCCAGCGAATTTATCGAGAGGGTATGGGTTGTGGGAATCTGTTTGGCTCCTTCATCATCCCACAGGTAAATGTCCGTGCCTGATGTCGATGCTAGAAAAGGTTGGTCGCTCCATCCAGTAAGAAAAAGGGGCGATGCGATGTAGCCGTTGTTTTCCAAGGTCCGGGTGCATATGCCTTTTGCCGTGTCCCAGAGTCGAATCGTTGTGTCTTCTGACGCGGAGGCCAGTAAGTAGACGTCACTTGGTGAAAAAGCAACTGCAGTGACTGAGTCGTTGTGGCCCTCCAATGTCCAGAGGCACTTGCCATCGAGTGGATCCCACACTTTTACCTCGTCACCCGATGCCAGCTGCCGACCATCTGCCGACGACGAGATCGACCACACTACACCAGGAGAATTCATGGTTCGGATGCATTTTGCCATGACCAAATCCCACATTTTGATGCTGCCATCGTAGGAACATGACGCCAGCCATTTGCCATCAGGCGAAAAGATGACTCCCGTGACTGATTCATCATGAGCATCGAGTGTATTCATTTTTGACCAAGAATCCACATTCCAAACTTCAACTTTACCATTCTCTAGCCCTATCACAAGCTGTTTCCCATCCACTGAGCAGGTGACTGTTTCAGCATAACTTTTGCAGCGAATTATTTCGATGCATTGGCTCGAAGGGACATCCCAGATCCTCACTGTTTTATCATAGGAACCAGAAACAAGATGCTGGTCGTCTTTCAAAAAGATTAGACTGGTTACTTGACCACGGTGTCCCTCTAGTGTTTGCATGCACATGTCCCAGTGCTGAATCTGGGGATTTAATTCAATCCATTTTGGCTTCTCTTTTTCATATAAAGTCCTGACGAGGCTATTGGTCGGGCTAAACACGAGGGCTGAAACATAAATTTGAAGAGGCGAGAACTCTAACACATGTCTGAAAGACAGAACAAACTTTTGCAAGTCGTTGAAGAGATCTCGTAGATGATGATTAGTTTTGTCCTGCTGTTCAATAATCAGTTTCTGTGAATAGCAGCATTACACAACATGTACTTACCAAAGTAGCGTTGAGCTTTCTCACTGCTCGTGTACCTTCTGGTATTCTTCTTAATAGGCTCAGGGCCTCTAACCAGGTTAATAAGCCAGTTTTGATGAACTCATAAATTCTTTCGCAATCAGATGATTTCCAAGCAGAAGATTCTATTTCCGCAAAATGGTCGATCCAGTAGACACAAGAGTATTCAAGACCAGCTAGTGGGTCAGGTTTAGGTTTCGCGACATCATCAATGTCAAACCCAGGGTCTTTAAGATTATAAATATCCCTCTTAAGCTTCTGCAGAGCGTACAACGAGTGTCGGAATAGCGCACGATGTTGTTGTGCCTTGTTGAGCGGGAGTATTTCGTCGAGTGTCT
Organism: Calonectria leucothoes; assembly: GCA_002179835.1. Lineage (NCBI taxonomy): Eukaryota > Fungi > Ascomycota > Sordariomycetes > Hypocreales > Nectriaceae > Calonectria > Calonectria leucothoes. The sequence continues at coordinate 58,737 of NAJI01000019.1, forward strand.
GGAGAAGGTATTCGCGGGCTGATTCATGTACAAAGTAGATGGTATCATCTCGAATTGTTAAAAATGAACCGCATTCTTTGATAATCTTTTCCAAGTCTTTTGCTGCGAAGTCCTCGAGCTCCTCCACAAGATGAGGCAATTCGCAAATCATAAGTGGACGGAACGCGATGCAGGCACTAACAAGTATTCGTCGACACTCATTTGCATTTTGAGACTTTGATATTCGCTTTAGCATGCGTTTATAAAGTTTCCCCATCCCCTTTGGCATGGATTGGAGCGTTTTCACCGTGTTTAGCGGTGTGGTATCTTCCAAAACCGCACATACCAAGGCAGCCCAAAGAAATGTCTTGTTTGCCTTGTCCTGCAAAGTATTCAAGACATAGTTCTTCATCTCGGGGTCATATCCATGAGCATGTTCTAAGTCATCGACTTTGAGTTCAATGAATTTATTGACGGCTGCCGAAATTGAATTCTGGTTTAATTCGAGTGAGACTTGGACTTCATTGGCTTTCTCGATTTTGAATCGTCCTTCGATTTCCGGCCAGTTGCGACTTGATACTATCCACTTTACCGGAGAGTTTGACGTTGAGGATTCGATAATGATATGGATAAGCTTTTTTCTGGTAGAGTCTGAGCACTCATCTAACGCATCAATGATGAAAAATGAATCCCTCAAAAGTGGGTCATGCAGCATGTCTTTAAGGATACAGTCCATAGCAAACAGAGCGCAGCTATCCTCAAAGAGTTTGCCCCCTTCTGTATCATATCTTTTTCGGACGTGCGATATTAAGCCAGAATGTGTCCGACAGAGGAACCAAATTAGACTCCGGAGCGCTGCCGTGGCGTTTCTATTTTCCTTCTTCTGCGTAGCCTGGAAAAAGAAGTACGATATCGTTCGGGTCTTCTTCAAGTGGTCAATTATCCCACAAAGCAGCATTGTCTTTCCTTTGCCAGGGTCCCCTCTGATCCACAGCAATCGATTTTTGGCATCGTTCTGGAACTTTACAAAGTCTTCATGCTCAAGGATCCACCTATATGCATCCTCAAGCAAGCCCCCTTTTGTATCCTGGATTTTTGTCTTGTGTATTTCTGGATTGATCACACAAAGTGATTGAAGGCATTCCTTATCCTTTTCGTCAAGATAAATCTTCTTCAGGAATTTAGTTTGAGCGTTGATGGACTCGTCAACCTTAGTCAACGACAAATCCCAACTTTTTATCTTTTCTGTGAAAGATTTCCACAAATCTTCGCGCGAATCGCACTCGGGAAGAGTAGAAAGTGCATCCAAGAAAGATGCTACCGGAACAGTGTTGCCAAAAGATCTTCTTCTTTTCATCTTAGAATTTTCTTCATGGCGTGCATGATTGGAGGGAGGATTTGGCGCCATTTTCGCAAGTGCGACCATGTCTTTGTCTGATGACTCAACTTCATCTGTGCGAGCTACTTTCCTCATAGCATTTCGGAGTTCCGGTTGCTCTGAACGACCACCTACGGTGTCCTGCATGTATAATACGCACATTGCGTAACAGAGCGCGTTCCCGTGTGCCATGTCAATAACCATCTCCTCTTGGCGTGATAATCCCCCGGGAATTTCTTTGTACAAGAGTGGATGTGCAAGCCTGTTGTAAAGACTCTCCGGCAGACTTGTGAGTTGGACCTCAAACATGACCTCCTGGTATCGATTCAAAATGCCCGAAGCTTGGGGCTGGAGAGCAACTCGATGGTTGTAGCTCTCGTAGGCACCAAACCATGGCTGCCATAGCTTTCCCACTGGTCTATCGCGTTTGACGTGGTTCGGCTCTTTCTTCTTTTGAAAACTCGTATCGATGAATTGGTTCGTCTTGTCGATATCGGTTGGGTAATCGACGATGATCCTAATCCCCGCCAGATCATGCATTTCGTCCATGATCTGCTGGATGGTTGCGCATTCCTTCTTTCTAGCAGCAATCCTTGCCTGTTCGCGGTCGTGGAGAGTTTTTGTAATCGAATCAGACTTCTTTGCTCTACCCTCAACCTTGGCAAGAATGCCCTGGCTGGCAACTTGGGTCTCGCAATACTTTGTCAATGCCTCAACCATCAATTCGTACTCCTTTTCCAGCTTTGGCCAGACGCGACGAATGAAGGCATCTTTGGGAGACTCTTGTGGCAGGAGAGTTGAAGCCATTTCGTTGATCTTCTCGCGAAGTGGTGTTTGCAGCATGGTGCTGCTGGCTGCTGGGGAGGCCATTTTGCTTCAAAATGTGCGCTTTCAACGAGATAAAGTCGTGATCAGAAGCTATAACAATAGTTTTCGAATTGTCAGGGCTCTTTCTTTCAGAGCAACACTGCCCGTGCAACGTGATTGCATCCACAGAGCTGAGCGGTCACCAGCAAGTCGGCGGATGGAAGGTAATGAGCGCAAGTCAACTTCCCCGCACGACGATAATGTCAGCATTCTTAGTCATGGCCAGTTTGGGATTTCAATTGGTTGCAATGTGCAGATACGTTAGGTATGTACGCAGTCTCCCATCAGGCTGCGCAGCCGACCTCACAAGCCACCACATGCATCAGCCACATTTTGAGGCTGCGGATTGACCAAGGAACATCAGCCCTCAAGGCAATCACACGAAAGAACGAAGCCCAGAAACAAAACGTCCAAAACTCACAAGCTTATCCCTGTACACATCTTCTTATTGTGCCGCGACAAAGCTTGTGAATTTGCTACTTGGCTCGTCACTTTTCTGCCACTTGCCCGTAGAAAATAGGCAGCAAACCATTATTTTCAACTCCGAAGTCTTACTCGTGGCAATTCGTGTTTGCATGTCAGCTTTTAGCTGTAGATTGTACGCCCATAACACATTTCAGTATCTTTATTGGCCATCCGGCGCGTCATTATCGCCTGAGTCGATCACGTCATCATCCTCAGCCCCCGCGTCCTTGGTGCCTTATAATATCATGATATCCAGCTAAAGAGTGGTGTACATTAATGCTTTATTCCTCGAGCTTTAGTCCTCAAGATATCTCGCATTACTTGTATACAAGCCATGTTCACCTTTACAGATCCTTTGTCGTCTCCACTTGCTAGTCGGATTTTGCGAGATTTTATAGTGCTCGGACACGAGAAATGAATTTTATTTGCTGGAGAGTAAATTACAGCCATACGGATCTGGTATCATACATCAATCATTATGCTAGATGGTGGAACTTTTATTCTGAACCATCTCTGGCTCATAACTTGAACCCAGAGCCATTCCCCGGTTAGCTTGAAAATGCTCCTATCTTAGGCGCGTACCAGTCGACTGTTGACTGGGAAAGCCTTTGAACGCAGTATTTATATGACCCTAGTCATCCGTGAGTTTATCTGGACCTGTTGGGGGCCCCCAATTTCTCAGTTCGCACGATGAAGACCTTCAAGCAAGTGACACTTAACCAAGGCTAGGTCAGCAGATATCCCATCTCTCATTCATTACGACCAAGCATTGCCCCAATGGACAAAGGCAGTCTAACAAAGTCCCTGCAGCTTAAATGTACCCCAAATAGCCAATCATGTGAGCAATGAAAGTGCGGTCATGCTCGTGCCAAGGCAAATCTGCACATGTCCAGCCTGCCACGCAAGCGCGATGATGCCTAGATGCCCAAGCCATGTTTTCAATATCTAAAAAAGAAAAAAAAAAAAGAAAAAAACAGCATGAATGATTGAAGTATTCGGCCACCGAACTATTGCCAACAAGGTGCGCGGCTCACCCAACGCGCCAGAAAGGCAAGTCATCAGTGACCTGCGGTGATTGCGCCTGATGACGTAAATATTGGGCAGGTTAACACACAGCTGTGTGTATCCAATCATCAACTACGCTAATACGTAGATGCCTGCTTATGTACTGACTCAATTTGTAGACGCGTTGTATGTTGCATTCAAAATTATTTGTCACGTGTAATATCACGTAACTATCAAACGAGGCTGAGCTGAAGCACAATCATCCCCCGCAGTGTCAGGCCACGTCTCACTTCTTTCCAATCACTCATGAGTTAATAAACGCCATGCTTTTGTGTTTGCGGATTCATAATAATTGCAAATTATATTTTTTCAAGGCCGCTGAGCTCTTACTCCTTCGCCATGGGTCCTAGTGGTGTCGCTGGCCTGACAATGAACATCGTTGGCTTGGTTGACCATGGCCAGAAGATTGCTGTCAGGCTCGTCAGTACGTTTAACGCAGTACGGAATGCTCCCAAGGAGCTTAAGAGAATCAGTGATGATATCTATGCATTGTGCGGGCTCTTGTACGACTAAAAACACCTCTGTTGCCCACCAGGGAACGAAACTAAGCATGCTAACATCTCTAGCGAGCAAATGAAATCATTGGTTAATGAGCCGCAGGTGATTCCAGAAGGAAAACGGCTCCGTATAAAAGATGACCCTTTGGCCACCGCGATTGAGAACTGCAAAGCAGCGTTCAACGAAATTGACACAGTTGTCAAGGATTTTGATAGAGAGATTGTTCTCAAGGGCGGGCTAAAGATTTCGCGTTCTGTTGTCTTGCGAACCATTTGGCCATTGCAGAAGGGAAAATTGCGCGAAATAACTCAAGACCTGGAAAATACAAAAACCACATTAATCCTTGGACTTCAGGTAGTCCAGGTGTATAGATCCAAGCTGCTGTCCGAGTAAGGTGCCTATGTAGATGCGGTGCATTATAGACTTGGTAATTAACTGATGTTGCAGGGCGGCCACGAGCGACTCTGAATCGAAGAAAGAGCTCATCCACGAGGTTGCCGCTGGAAAAGAGGCCATTATATCATTGTACCAAAATCAAGATCAAAAGAGCCATTGTCCGCAAACAGATGCTCCGGATTCTATGACGCCTGCTGCCAATGCCATGAAGGCATTTGGAAATGCTTTCGAGTCTCAAAGCGAAGTGCGGATGGCAGATGATCCTATTCGCGAGCCTCCGAAACAGGGGTTCGTGAAATCTGTTCCAGTCAATGAACCGAGAAGAAGAGAACTGCTATCTACAAAAATCGAAAAGGCTGAAAAGACCAACACGCGCACCAATCTCCAAGTCTGGTTCACTACCTCACACCCACAAACCAGCCCGTACTCCGGCTCGGAACCAACTGCTTCATATTCATACCAGGAGTCTCAGTTCGATGGCATCAGTTGTCAGATCTCAGCATTGAATGTGCCCCAGTCTGACATCCTCTCCATTCTTGAAGAGAAGACGTCCAGCGGCAGTGCGTCGGCTTTCCAAGGGATGCAAAAGCTCAATCAGCAGCAACGCAGTTTAGTTTCTGGCCACGCACAGGAGAATCGCGTGGAAATACTTTGGGTGGGTGAATGGGAAAGCATACTCAGTCCAACTGTATTCGGCGATTTGATGTTGGCTTCCATCTTATGGATTACCAATCCAATAGCTAGTGATCACATCCGCCAAATACCGCTTCCTCCACCACCTCCTGCTCCTGTTATTGTTGCCCCCCCTCCTCCCCCCGCTCCTGTTTCTCCTCCTCCTCCTCCCGCTCCTGCTCCTCCTCCTGCTCCTGCTTCTCCCCGTTCGCCATATGAGCCTCCGGAATACCCGCTAGTGGACTCAAATACGATGGATAGTCTTCCGCCTACGCGCTTGCAAGGTGATCCTTTTAGTGAATCTGAGTCATACTTCGATGAGGACGAAGTGCTCGAGGAAGAGAGAGAGGATTCTGAAGTAGATAAGGAAGCTTTGCTTCAAAATCTGATTGAAAAATGGGTAGATATCTTTGAAGAAGGCAAGGAAGATGCAAAGGTTTAACACGCAGACTTCAAAGCTGGGAGAGATGAGGCAAATATACATATACCAGTCTTGTTATGGTTCAAAACGCTTGATAATTAATTTTGTTGGCAGTGTTGCACAATTAATATTCAATGCAGTGGGCAAATCTATCATTTTTCTTTTTCATATTTGTTTTCTATGATATTAGCAACTATCCAACTTTTGGAAAATTTTGCAAATTGCAGAGTTTGAGTACTGGTTTGCTCGCTCGACAACCAATCACATCGGGCGAATGGTTTAGTGGTATAATACTCCCTTAGCATAATTCGACCGAATCATCTGGGAGTGGTCCAGGGTTCGATTCCCTGTTCGTCCATCATCGGCGGTTAGATTCCGCTAGCATCCTCTTTTTGCTCTGGCCATGTACGTGGAAGCCCACTGAGATCCACTTCTTCCGACACAGACACATGAGCTCAACTCAGAGACAGTCTTTTCTTCTGAGAAGAGCCTCTCGTTTTGGGTCTTTCTTTCCCTTTGCCTTTCTTCTTTTTTTGGGTCAGACCATCGACAGCTTCCTTCATTTATGCTGTTACTAGTAAGAGGCTTGGACTGGGTTAAAAATTGTACCGTGGGGCAATTGGAAAAAATTTCATGACTAGCGGGCTACCCTGAAGTTTTACCTCCACATTGCCACACTGAGCTCACTGAACTCAATAGATATATATGCACGATGGTACATTAAATAGGAAGAGGAGATAGATTATTGTTTTTGTATGAATATCGTCGTAATCTCCACTTCTAGTCAGGAACAATACGACATGGCGCTAATCAACTGGGGAGTCACTCCAGATTCAATTGTACGTTAAGCAAGTGCACAACTTGGTGATGAGATATTTCCCTGATGTGAAGACATAGATTAAAAACCTCACAATGAATACTATTCTTTTGTTTCTCTATTACCTCGTCACTATGATGCAAACTTCACATGACTCCCTGGCGCCAACTCTTGGGCGACATACGGTTCGGCCAATCCCCATCAAAAGCTGTTTGGGTTCCGTGGTCTAGCTGGTCATGGCATCTCGTTAACACCGAGAAGGTCCCCGGTTCGAGCCCGGGCGGAATCACTTCTTTCTCAGCACAAACAGCCTATGGTTCTGTGGTCTAGTTGGTTATGGCATCTCGTTAACACCGAGAAGGTCCCCGGTTCAATCCCGGGCGGAATCACTCTTTTTGACCTGGTGCACGGCACCGAGCGTTGAATTTTTGTTTGGGTCTTGGACGCAATCAATATTTTATGGTGTTGCGTCTATCAGCTTGATCCTGAACACCCTCCAACTATTTGCAAAGGATAAAGCCACCAGTTGGGGCACCAACATGCGTCATAATACCACAGTAATAGACAAGGGGATGACCATCCACGCCAATCTCACCCGGCTCCTCGTAATAAACAACGCGTTCATCACCTTGATTATTGTTGTTTTTGCTGCCGTCGTATACTCCATTGACCTTCAGAGGATACTCTTTGCGGTCCTTATCTGCTGGGCATTCCTTGGGGAAGACCAACTTATTACCTTTAGAGTTATCATTGTCAAATGAGTGAGGATACTTTGCTTCTGTCGAGGTGTTAGCTTTGCCCGAGAACCCTCTGCGTGTCGCTACCAAATGGACGTACTGCCACGGGTTTCCCCAATGCTTCCCAAATTCACTGCGTATTGAGCGGCCTGGAAAATATCGCTGTAGCTATAAGTAGTTTTACCTATGGGAAGTCAGCATTGGCCGTATCCGAAATGCCTCTTGCAGATCAAGGGCGACCAACCGCATTTGTATGATTTGCTCTGGTTGGGTCCATTCGCAAGCTAATCAATGTCCAAACTCGTCAGGGCACATCTGAATCGTACGGCGGTGCATATTTAATACTGACATGAATGGGGTTATTTGGTGGGTTTGCACGAGTCTCAATGTCTGTCGGGACCGCATTGGCAATGCTCAAGAGAGTCAGACTGAGAGGGACGAGGCAAAACTTCATGTTGACTCAGAAGGATTGAGTTGCACAATGAGGATAAGTAGGACTGTTTTGGATTGTGGTCATCAATAAGAGTGTGCAGATTCGAGAGAGAAGGATACGATCAAACACTTTATATACAGGTGTGCAAATAGCATTGCATTTGCAGGTGATATAATTCTAAGCACCGGACCAAAATATCGGGCAATCGGCATGGCTTGGCGGTGGGTTGGATCTTGTCAACGAGTAAGCTTTAGGCTGTGGATCGATCTGATTTGCCCAATGTTCATGGAAAAGCCTTCTTTTCGAACTACAAGTCTCAGCGGACCGATGCTTGATCTTTTGTGCTGCAGATCACTTGAACAGCCGGTGAAGTTGTCGCAAAAGTCCATCGTAAGCATACCTCAAATGGTATATCGACTCTCACTGGACTTATGCCACGGTTGCCTCGATAAGTCTTCTGCTCTGAACGAGCTCGTTCGATTACATCATTTTGGGTACTTTTGATGGCATTTGGCAATGCGCAGTCACATCACTCGGGCTAAACGCTCTTTTGAACCGAGGATGGTATGTTGATCAGCAATCAGCTTTGCCTAAACCAGTTAATTGCTTTGAAATAGACGGGCCCGCGCATTCCAGAAGGTGAAGCCGACAATTTTGAGGCACATTTTACGACAGTTGGGCTCGGCATGACGCATCGACTTTTTCGTGGAGCTACAGTGGGGGCGCAGAGATTCCGCTCAGCTCAGGATCTTTTACCATAATAAGATTGAGAAAGTTTTACATACAATCTAAAAAGATTTAGTATAATACATGAGCCTAATGATTTTACCTTACTGTGATTTTTTGTTTATTCATTCTATCCTAGTTCAAATCCGTTGAGTTTTTAATTGAGCAGGACTTTTGCGTCTCAGCTGGAGGTGGCCTTTTCAAAATACGCGGACTTCAACACTGTATGAAGGCTGATTCAGCACCGGCAAGGTAGCCCTAAAATTTAGGTTCGCAGGCGCAAAGGTGCTGACTGTTCGCGTGGATCCCCACATTACATCATTGCCTCGCATTTAGCCCACCGGTCCTCACAGTTGTGAATCCTCGCCGCGACTAGACTACAAATCTCGCCTTTCTTATTTGAATCGCCCATATCTCGCAGGGGAAACTATTATCAAAATAATCCGTCAGATCGACATGACAAGCTTCCATATCCCAGATTTATATGACACGATGTCGGATGCCTGGTTCTCGGAAAAGATTGCACCAGATGGCGACACTGAAGACGGGTGTCATCCGGAGGAAGCCAGGGCACTCAAAGAATACTTGGTCCAGAAGCTGTCTGCCCAGGAAGCCTCAACAGCTATTACTCGGCAAATTGAGAGATCGAAAACTCCCAACAGCGACCTGCCCCGTCTCTGGGACTTGCTCATGAGCGCATTGGTTGAGCTGCCTTCAGAACATACGAGACCCCTTGTCGCTCTCCTCCAGGCTATCGAAGATCTACCCGAGCCTGAGATGTCAGCTGTGGACGAAAAGGAAAGACCGACTCATGGGAAGCTCTGGCGCCAACTTCCTGGCTTTGGCCATCAGTATGCCGATCTTTATCAGTCTGGCGACTGGCGCGCAGATGATATTCAGAGGGACCCACAGGCGCACGAGAAAGTCAAAGGCGTTTATGTTAAGAGGGCCAAGATCGAGGCCCACCTAGTAGTGGCCAAGATTGCTGGCATCACTATTGACTGGGGGTATGAGACGGTAGCTGATGCACTAGAAAATAGCAACGCCGTGCTCGATACCGAGCTTGATGCCGCAGCAGAGTGGTTTCGTATTGCGGGACATAGGTTTCGAGAGGGTGTTGCCAGTGAGGAACAGAGTTGGGCGTTGAATAGAAAACGGGACCTTTGGCATGGCGGGTCAACAATGACGGCGGAGCGGTGGTCATTCTGGAAATCCAGGCTGTGTGATTTGAAATCGCAGTCTGGAGTCATTCAGGGGGCAGCTACAGCAGCATTAATTGCAATGGAGAACAACGATTAGCTACAAAGCGAGAATTGAGATGAGCAGAAGAGGAAAAGATTTATTGACAGTTAAGTTGAAGTTTATGAACATTTCGTACAAGACAGAAATTTGAAGAAAGAAGCACTATAAACAAAAGCCATTGCCGATTTCGCAATCCACTAAGTGTGGTAAATGCCCCAGGTCATGTCAGCTCCACTGACCAGGCCCTCGAGGCTCTGGCAACCCATGGTGCCCTTGGCACCGACCAAGCCATTCCACTGGAACTGCTGGATCGAAGAGTTGATGACATCAATGATGTCCTGGTTTCCAATGTAGGCAGCGTTGGCATCTCCTTGTCCCTGGACACCAAAGGCGCAGGTGCCATACTGGACAAGCTGGTGCTGCTCGCCACCGGCACCAACAGTCCAAGTGCCGCCTCCAGCAATGTTGGTGGCGATCTGCTGGCAATCAGTGACCAGGGGAGAGCCTCCGGAGCTCTGGTTGATGAAGGTAGAGTCTCCGCAGTCGTTGATGGAGGATCGGGCCTTGAGAGAAAACTTGACGCCGTTGTTTGATTGAGGAAGGGCCGCTGCGCCGGTGATGGCGAGGAGGGCGGTGAAGACGGTGGTGAGTTGGAACTGCATTGTGGATGGTTGTTTTGGTCTTTGAAGAGAAGAAAAGTCGGTAGACTATGAGAGATGGTTTGGAGGATGTAGATTGGATGTGAAGATGTGTGAATGTGATGTGGATGAGTAGAACTTCGTTTTGGAGCGGACAACTTTGGCTTTAAGTAGTCAATTCACAGCATGCCTTGCAACTTGGACCCCAATGATAACTCGAAACCTCATTCTCTCAAAATTAAAACCCGGAGCATGTCCGCCTTCTCGTCGGCGCGAAGAGCATAGACTGGCAGTTGCACTATCTCAGCGGGTCCACTGCTTTGACCAAGGCCAATTAGAAGGAGATGAGAAGCAAGACGAGAATCGAGACGGTCAGAATGGCCCACTGCCAGAAGCCCACTTTTGTGCCGACTTCCGCTGTGCTTCCCACGCAGAGTTCCACCAGGCCTGTCACTTGGGCTCTCTAATCGGCCGAGATATGGCCCAGGCCCCTACTTGAACGGCTGCTCCGCACCTTGACGGAGGCGCAGGGCTGCAGATCAGTGCGCAAAGCGTCCAGACATACGGCGGCAGTGGAGCCAGCGACCGAGCAAGGATGAAACGCGGCGCCACTGCACGCTACCATGGCCGCAGGATGCGAAGGATTCCGGGGCCGTGTCAAGCTTTCCCACACGTACGCGCCGGGGATTGGACGGGCCCGCCGTCAACTGCAATTCCAAAATAGTGCTAGAAGCGCGGCTGAGCTGTCACCAGCCCTAACGACGTTGAAACGACGCAGCCTCCAGCTGAGATCGAAAGACTAGCTATTAATGGGAGCCGGTGGGCCCTGTGGGGGCCGGAAATGGGCCGGCCACGTCTGGAGCAAAAGTGCCCAATTGCACTGCTCCGGTTGATAGCTGCATTTCTTTCTTCACCATTGCATTCAGGGATACATGCGTCATTGCAGCCGCGAGCTCAGTTGTGCAGGCCAGATAGATACCTGGCTCGTATTCAAACAAGCGAGATGTCACTGGCCACGGTTTCGGCGGGGCGCGCCCTCTCAAACGGCTTAATTTGCCTAGAGAATTAGCGTCAGGTCCATATCGACCGGAGGCTGACGTTAGATTGCGGAGGCACGGGCCGAGGTTTCAGTGCGCGTGTATGATTTGCCATGTCACCGCCATGATCGACGCCAGCGGCCAGCTTTTTTGGGTTGTTTAGGGCTGATATCGACGTGATGAAGGAACAGCTGAAGTTTCAGTGGGTTTGCATCGTCCAATGAGCGCAAATGGCGAGGGCACAGACAACTAGGCTTCGCCTCAGTGGATCATAAGGCAATGGATAAACGGCACTTTCAAGACCTCAGCCTCACGAAAAAAGCAATCTAATAGTAGGAAGCTAGTCTCGATGCCTTGCATTGCTCAGCATTCAAGAGCTACGACTCTGGCCATGTTCGGGAGAATTGTGGATATCTTGATTGGGATGGCTGAGTGTGTACTGCACTTAAACATTAGGAGCTGCAAATTTATCATGTTAATCAATTTCAGTTGATGAAATTTGACGGACGGAAATGGAACCCACACCAGAGCGACTACCCTATACGTTGTCCCAAGGATGTGTTTTTTGTAGACTGGCCAAAAGATGTCTGACCTGGCTTGGAATTGGGTCAAGAGAGAAGGGATAAAATGAACAGCTCAATAAAAAAAAAGATGTGTTGTAAACATGGGTAAAGGAAGAGAATAGAGGCAAAAAGGAGGTTGCAAATGCCTAGAGGTTTTGTAAACCTCAACCCCTAGCTTTTGCGACTCAACGGTAAACCCAGTTGTTGTCACAAAAGCCCTGGCCTTTTACAAGTTTCATTCCTTCCTCAAGCATGCTCCCTTGGGTTGGGCCTGTGTCCGATTCAATGCCTCGTCAGCTCATAAATTGCCAACCTATTAAAACACTGCCTGCACGATGTCAGAGTAGAGATTCCCATGGTTGGAGAACATTGTGCTTGGTGACTCATGTGGTGTCACTCGAGGGTTGGCCGCGCCACAAAGGAAGTATTCTATTGATACAGATTGCCACTCGACGCGTTGCTCTCATTTTCGGGGCAAGCTGTGTATTTGGCATTTGGATCGAGTTGGCGCGTTCCCGATGGCCATTTCCCCATATAACCAGTAGCTCGTTTGGCCCAAAGATTTCTGGAAATGCTTTTTGGGGACGTGGCCTTGAGGAAAGAGCTCCTTAGCTTCCTTATGCTCAGAGCGAAATTGAACTTGCAAAGCAATCCAAGAGTAGAGCGACCTGCTTTCGTTCAATGTCGATAGTTCTGCAGAGGAGCAGGCATGAAAGAAGGAGCAAAAATGATAGAAATCAAGGTACGGGACAATCATGTTCGATTCACAATCCCACCCAAGTAAGAGTGCCTGTTCTGGATATGACAATGACCCCATGCTTTTTCTTGCGTCCTCAATTTCCGAGGAATTCATCTCCACGTACTCTTCCTCAGCACTTGCCTCCTCACCGCCATGAGCCATTGCGACTGCCCCTTGGGAATATTGGATGTTTGCATAATCGGTAGCCTTGGTCGCGTAATTTGTCCCCAGCTATTTTGTTGCGGGCGGTCTCGAAACCGGATGATATTTTACTTCTAGCCTGGATGGATCAGAAATAGGAGAGAGACTGGGCCATCCTCAACTTCTGAGGTATCCAGATGGATGATTCTGGGCGCAACGCATGATTCTTGGCTTGCGGCGATTTACGCGAGCATAGCTGACATTTCAGTTGACAGAGCCCCCGGTCTCGAAATAGTTTAGACAGCAAAATGGTGCCTCACATAGGAAAGTTTTGGGCCAAAAATCACTGTTGATACGACCATATGTTGATGGGCATCTTTATGTGGCGTGGCAGCAAAAAGCCACCAGAGTTGTAAATTTACGAATTTCTGTTGGGCGAACCAGTTCAGAAAGATAAACCCAAGACATTAAAGTCATCCAGCGCTCGGTCCTTTCGATCTAATTTAAAGCTTTGCATCGCCTTGATCTTATCCTTTATATCAGGGATATTGATTTCTGGCTCTTACATCCATTTCCGATTGCATGTCTTCCCACGCATGCCTATCCATTTTCCTGGTATCGGGCTCCAGCACAAAATCGTGATTCCACGACCCGGGAACATCACTGTCGTCAAATTCATAGCAGAATGATTCCCCTACATTGTCAACATACCTAAAGTCCCCGACTTCGCCCGTGCCCATGTTGAATTCTTTCAGTGTCGGCATGGTTTTCCGCCACTGTTCAAGAACCATGTGCCACCGAAGTGCAAGCGAAGTAGGGCTAAGTCCAGCGGTAGAAACCTCCCACCACTCGGGAGCTGGGCAATCCACCGACACAACGTCATTCCCGTGGTCGTCCTGGCCGATAATTGCTGAGCTGGATGGTATTGGCCTCTCGTTAAAAGTTCGAATCAAGACTGCGCAGCGGTTGATGGAGAGGCTTTCAAGACGCAGAGATGCCAGCCAGTCAACCTGGCATTGGAAGCCGAAAACATAGTTTCCCAGGGTAAGCACCTTCAAATTGGGCATAGCCCTTCCGGTTGCGAAATTGTGAATGTCCTTGTGCGGGGTCCAACCCCACAGTTCTTCGCCCGTGACTGAAAGCTCTCGCAGGTTCTCGTTTGCCTCGGGGAAGAGCCAGATGGAGCTCAGGCCTGCATAAAAGTCGTATTTTCCCTGGCTGTCGGTGGTGACAACTTCCACGCCCCCTTCGTCGTCTTCCAGGATCGTGGTTGTATCTGTGGTATGGAGCAGAAGACTGGTGATGTGACCGGAGGCAAGCACTTTTCTCAGCGAATCCACTTTTTGCACGTTTGTGCCCTCCAAGTATCCCAGGTTACGAATCGAAAATTTACTCAAGTTGATTGGAGGTGTATTCCTAGGCATCTTATGTTCTCTCGCAAAGGGCAAGTTCCAGGGTTGTCGACGGAATAACCTTGCCTGGTCCTCGTGCACGAACTCGTCGGGTGGTGGAAGGGTCCATGTTCCCGCCAGGCCGTCAAACATGGCCAGCAAGACTTGATATCTGATATCTGCTTCAGTATCGTCCACCCAGCTAAAATGTTCATTAAACTGTATGTAGAGTACGTCCAGGTGTTGAAAGTAGCGAGTGTAATCAAGCGCTTGCATGAACCCGAGTGGGCCCTCATACACAGACTGGTCGATGTCCAAGACCAAACCTTCGCTGCGAGCTAAATCGTCGCGATATTCAAACTCGTCGACCCAGGTATCGCAACTTATCTCCCTTACAAGTCGTCGCAAATGTGCCGACTTGGCGATGTTGATAAAGTGCTCGGGGGATTTGGAATGCGCTTTTAGCTGCAAGGTTCGAAACCCCTCGCTCGTTGCAATCGTTCCCAAGTAATGAGGAAGAAATCTCAACCGCAAAAGATCATTCTTTGGAACGTGGTGGTAGATGCGCTCGACAATTTCCGGCGGCAATGACTGCAGCGTCGGTCCGGATGAAGGTGGCATCGTGCTTGGCAACAGAGACGACAAGGTACACAAAATGGAGATTAAGCTCTGTACCTTGACTTTCAGTCCAGGCTTCCGGATTCAGAACACAAAGGGTTTACACCGCCGGGTGGTGTCATCAACGGGTTTTGGCGGCATTGCTGACTGAAGCCTTGGCCTCAGTCGTGCTGCGCCTCGTTACATAATCCTGCAAAGCGGGGAATCCTGCCCGAAGGCTTTTGGATCATTTCGCCACAAGAAAAATACTATCGAGCTTGGGAGGACCCGTGAATTTTTTGTTCAGCAGTATCAGGCACTGATTACATTATTGAAGAGATGGCTACGGCATGCTCGAAATAGTATCTTGCCAGGGAGCGACCACCACCTTCCCACAGGATTGAGATCAGTCCCGCTACAACAGACTCTCGCTAAATCGCAAGTGGGTTCCAAACAACCATCGTAACAAAGAAGAAAGACCCTGAATTGCCTCATATTCTGTTGAGCATGCACCATCTCTATAGTCCAAAGCATATTTTATTCTCCCGGAGCGCAACCCACATGCATGCCCTTCACGTTCAAAACCAACACTGGAAGCTGAATGGGAAAACACTGTGGGGGAGAAATAAATCAAGCGAAGCCAGAATAGGCAGCGAACGCGTTTAAGTCCGAAAGGGGAACACGATCCACAATCGACACATGGATGTTAAATCGGGCACGTCCCACAAATAGCATCCATCATCCATGCCAATGTATAAACGGACTGGCCATTCTGGAGAGACGAAATGGACTATTGATCCCAATATTGAGACTGGGCTGCAATGTAAGGGCATCAGAATGCAGCAATTGGATATGAACGGAGAAGTACCTCCAAACACTGTGCGACAGAGCAATATACCAACTGCCTTGAACACTATTTTATGAGTCGGAAAATCACAGTATCTTTGTCTAGATCTTGATGGGATAGCTTTTAAATCCTGCAACTCTCCAATTTTAAGTCTATTTGCATGGCTTCCATGGGGACCTCGCCCGAATCCATGCGTGATAGCCACCAATCAGGGCCAGATTTATACGAAGGTCGATTTTGTCAGCACATTGAAGCACAGGGGCGAAACAGACAAGATGAAATTGTTTCATTACTCTCCTTTGGTCAATCAACTGAAGTCGTGTCCAAGAGATAAATTTACTCCCATCCCAGTCATATGCAAACGCTTAAGAACCAGGGTGTGCCCTGTAGCTATTCGCCGACCTGTCGATCTTGGCTGTAGGAAAAACGAAATATGCTTTGCCAGGCATATTTACGACCATCTAGAAGCATTCATTCGGCGACCATAGAAGAACAAATTTTTGGCTGTTCCAAAACTAGTTTGGTGCATGTTTGCTGTTCCTGCCAAGCCGTGTCTCCACGTTGCCCCCGACCGTCGTCTTGGCAATCGGGCACTGTAACACGCTTTACTAATGAAGGAAATCACCGTCCATAGGTATCCTAGTTCTTTCTTGCAATGTACACGAATCAAGCCCCGAATATACCCAACGAAGTGAATATTCCGAGTCCGTTCCTGCTGCACTCCCCTTTCCTCGACTCCTTGGGTGCGAAGGCCTGGACCGCGATGATACAGTATCCCATCTTTTAAGTTTCCATGGTATTTTGAAAAGAGGGCCTGTTGTACTTAAAGGTGGCTGCGTCGTAATGGCGGTGCCGGGCTGAGGTGCTATATTTAACTTTTCATGCATCGGCAGGCCAGCCGAGATTCTAGTCGGCGTGCTCGACGATCACCCATCTGCCATTAGCGCGCCGGCGCATGACATCACTCAATCAACTTGGTGCTGAGCCGAAACCGAAACCGAAATGCGCCTCAAAATGAACGGGAATATTGTCAAAGACGCCAGATACATTTTCTATAAGATGTAGACCGAATTTATCGAATATGTCATCTCACTCAGAATCCTACTAGTCATTCTTTACTTGAAAACAACATCAACATGACTGGACTTCTCGTCAAATCCCTGGCGGCCACGCTTTTCCTGTCGGTGCCATCATATGGTCTTTCCGACTGTGTAAGTCAACATACCAAACGCAAAAGAAAAAGAAAAAGATTGGAGTTGTCTGACATTTTCAACAGTGTGATACCTTGAAATCCAGTTTGAGCAGCGAAGTCTTGTTCGGCCAAGATGAGTTCACCAAGATTGAATCGTACTGGGCAGCCCAGGCTCAGGAGATGAAGCCGGCGTGCGTGGTGCAACCAAGAAATGTCGACGAAGTGTCCGAGATCGTGAAGACACTTGCGCAGGGCTTCAAGCAAGGCTCCCAAAATTGCACATTCGCCATTCGAAGCGGAGGGTAAGTTGAGGCACAAGAGCAAGCACTCGGCATTAACTAATAGCGAGGCAGACACACGCCAGCTGCAAATCAAAACAACATCAATGGCGGCGTCACGATTGACATGTCTTATATGAACCAAGTCACACCGAAGACCGATCAAGGAGTCGTTTGGGTTGGTCCAGGAAACAGATGGGAAGACGTCTTCAGAGTCTTGGACCCCTTGAATCTGACAGTCGTTGGTGGTCGCTCTCGGACTGTTGGCGTGGGTGGTCTAGTCCTTTCAGGTGAGTTTGCCCGCTGTACGCGATAAAATAGCCTAACAAGCTGATAGGTGGCATGTCCTTTTTCTCTCCGAGATACGGTCTTCCGTGCGACAATGTTCTCAACTACCAGGTTTGTTGTAGCTTGCATCACGACCGTGCTGGCCTTGTCTAACTCGTGAAACAGATCGTCCTCGCCGATGGCCAGATTGTCGATGCCAACCAAACCTCGCACCCGGACTTGTACAAGGCCATGAAGGGCGGGTCCAACAATTTCGGCGTCGTCACCCGCCTGGATCTGCGCGCCATTTCGCAGGGCAAATTCTGGGGCGGCGTCGCAACCTACCCCGACTCTGCGCTGATGCCCTTGCTCGATCTCAACTACAACTTCTCTCGGACCGACGGCTACGACGAGTACTCGCAGCTCACAACGGACTGGGGCATCCACGGAAATACCAGCATCCTGATGACCAACAACCACTACACCAAGGGTGAAGCCCCGCCAGATTCAGTTTTCAGCGCCTTTACCCCCCTCCAGTCGGCAAATACTTTCCGCATGGACAACATGACGAGCTTTGCCTTGGAGCTGGAGTCTGTCAGCGACAATGGCACAGTCCGCAAGGCCTTTGCTACCGCCACCTACAAGAACGATCTATACGTGTCGCAGCGATTCGCCAACCTGTCCCAGGAGACCATTGCCGACCTCACAGGCACCGTTGACCTATTCATCGTGAGCGTGCAGCCGTTTGGAAAGTTCATCATGAAGCACTCGGCAGAGACCGGCGGCAACTCGCTAGGACTGGATACGGACAAGGACCGCACCCTGTACTGCCTAACTGTGTCTTGGAAGAATGAAGCCGACGATGAAAAGGTCTATGGGGCCATGAAGGACCTCCTGGACAAGGCGGGTCTTGAAGCGCAGCAGCACGACGCAGCCGACGACTACCTCTTTCTCAACTACGCGGCTCCCTGGCAGAACTCTATTGCCAGCTATGGTAGCGAGAATGTCGCGGCCATGAAAGCTGCCAGCCAGAAGTACGACCCTGATCAGATCTTCCAAAAGGCGGTGCCTGGAGGTGTCAAACTGTCCACTTGAGGCTCTTTTTGTGTTTATAAAGGAGGCATAGTCTAAGCGAAGGAGTGTGTTAGATAGCAGCTTGGTTATTTTGAGAGTTGAAACTATTTTTCTCGTGCAGATCAGGCTTTTCCCTGTATGGGTCATTATCAGATAAATCAAGATGTTTGAAGTCAATAGTTCTTTGGACAGAAGAAAATTCCATTGCCTCAGGCAGTGATGTTTCAGCATAACCTTTCGCAGGTACCGTGTGGGATTTTGTAGGTCAAAAGGCCATCAGCCATGGGGCAAGAACTCACATTGTGACCAAAGTGGATATGTTTGTTGTTTTCATCATCAATTCAGTAGTGGTAGTCGTTGCCGAGGCTAGAAGGACAACCGCTTCTAAGCCATCGGCCATGGGACAAGTCGAGAGGGCATCCTGCGTGTGGCAGAATAAACACTGAGCGGGCGGCTAGCAAAAAGGTATGCATAAAATAAGCGCCTTCATCAAACGAAATGAGCCAACCATTCTACAACAGGTCACCTCCTGAGGTCTGAAAATTTGGCCTCTCCAAGCCTTGCCCCTCCAAGCCTTGCCCAAATTGAGCTGAGACGTGTAAGCGAGGCTGTCAAGCCAACACAGAGCGGTCAAGACTGGGCCGAGACTCGGCAGGCCCGAGTCTTTTACTGCTGTGAGTTGACGCGTCCGTAGGGCACAGCAATGCGTTACCCTCTCCCCAGACTATTGATTTCTTTGTGGCGGCCGTTACGCGTCCCACTACGCCCCAGCCGGTGGTGGCGTTAGTCTAAATACAGAGATCCACCACCTGTCAAGTCTCAAATCATGGCCATGATGAGCCAATTTCAGCTCTTGGAATGGGGATCGTGACGCCTGTGGGTCTCGTGTCTGGAAAAGGTTGCCCGCAATTCAAATGTGGAATAGCTCACTTAGGTCCCCACAAACTGAGTGGCCAAGACGTGCGATATGTTGCATGAGTTCAGAGGAGCAGGTATGGAATATCTATACAGTAATTTTCATCATCACCTTTCCGCCATAGAGAGGGTAATTTTACTTTATTTGTTTACATCTTGAATGCTTCATAACAGCCCTGATGAAATTGGAGATGGACAGGGCTTGACCTGAGCTGAAAAACGGCACGATGCTACCTTGACCAGGGTTCACCACTCAGCTGCCCGGGGTCACTCAGATCAGTCAACAAATATCGACCAAAACGGACAATGTCTCCGTATAGCCTACAGGGGCCAAAAGTGTTAAACGGGTACGCGGTCTATCGATAGAGGTACCTTTTACTGCCCGTCGGATCGCTGACACCGTAAGTACCCTCTCTGTCAAGACAAACGCGTATTCTAACACCCCGCCACCGAAAGCCAATAAGACAACATCCGTGTGCTGGCTGTCAAATGAAGCAAACCCGTTGAATCTGACGATTTTAACGTTCCAGGCCTCCGGGACTGCACGCACCTTACCAATAGTTTGGTTCGCGGAGACTCCATTTCAGCCCTAGGCAGTGATGGCTAGCCGAAAACATCCCAATCTCGTGAAACGCCAGCTGCGATGCTCCGCTCAACGGTTTTTGTAGTTACTCTTAGACGCGTGGAGATTCCGGTTAAATACCAACTCTTCTACCTCCGCTCCCTTCCATACTTTGCTCAGTACTCTTAGCAAACATCTTGCAGTCATGGTTTCCGTCAAAGCTCTCATTCTTACTCTCGGTTTCACCGCAGAGGCCTTTGCTGGCCGCACGTCTTCAAAGGTCAACTGTGCCAGTGACTACGGGACAGTCTCTGTCAGAAATGTCAAGACTGAGACGTCTACCAAGACGCAGACCTTCACCGAGACCAAAAAGGTCATCAAGAAGCAAGATGTCACTGTGACACCAAAGCCAACAACTATTACTGTTGGCTCAACTGTTTTTGTCACAACCACGCTTACAGCTGACATTGAGACTGACATTGCAACCACCACGGCTACCAGTAAGGACCCTGGCTGCGCTTCACTCCAGTTCATCTTTAACACTAACACCCTGTAGATACTTTGACCGAGGTTGACACCATCACTTCCACTGAAACTGATACTGAGACAATCACCGTCACGTCTACATCCACCTCAACCTCTACAATTCCCACTCCCACCGATGGCTGGTTTCCGTTTGACCAGAACCCAGATTTTGTCGCCAAGAGAGATCTGGAGGAGAGAAAGTCTCAGGTCAAGAAGAGTGAACTCTCTTTGCAATGCGACTCCGGCAAGGGCAAGTTCAACAAGCCAATCTATGTTACCAGCGTCCACTGCACAAAGACAATTTTCACCACCACAACCAAGACCGCCACATCTACGGTCCCTGGTAAAACCCTGACGCTTGGCCGTGTGACAAGCTTCATCACCACGACGGAGACCGATACCGCCACCTCGACTGAGTACCCTGCTCACGTTACAAGCACTGTGACCGTGGAGACGGATACGACCATCACCACCACAACTCAAGTCGACACCACCACCACCACTACTGCTACAGGTCCGTTCTTTTCTTCATCTTCTCAACCTGTCCGTATTAACCCATCTTAGCCA
This sequence comes from Calonectria leucothoes, assembly GCA_002179835.1. Lineage (NCBI taxonomy): Eukaryota > Fungi > Ascomycota > Sordariomycetes > Hypocreales > Nectriaceae > Calonectria > Calonectria leucothoes. The sequence goes on from NAJI01000019.1 coordinate 79,766, forward strand.
CTGTTCAATCCGTTGTTCCCACCACCTACTACGCAGCTTGCGGCTCCGACAACCTCATCAACCACGCCAACGGTGGCTACATTGACAGCCTGTGGCCCAACGGCAACACTCTCCTGTTCTTGACCGGAACTACGCCTTACGACTGCTGTGTGACTTGCCTGAACACTGATCTGTGCATCGGCTCCTATCAGTTCGGCACCGCCTGCTACGGTGTCAAGGCCACCACGTGCGCTCCTGGCCAAGCCGCCAGCGGTTATTACACTACCAAGACTGGCTCGGGAACTGGGGCGTACCTCAGCAATGGCCGTTGCGGGTACTTCCGAAATGGCGCGTAATCCAGCCAGCGTGGTGGAGGGGGTGAAATTCTGGGCGGCACAACTTTGTTTCACATTCTAGTTCGAGTACATCTCAATTGTAGCAATACATTATGATCTTCCCACCTTTTATTCTGCCGTTTTTTTGTTATCATTTAATTTTGTATATCATCTTTCATCTCAAATCATAGCCAGTATTGTTCTCACCGACCTCCTCGTTGCTTTGACTAACCAAGAACATGCGGCGACAGGACCAGAAAAATCAACATATCTCATTCACAGCCATACAAACGTGTATTGATCTGTCGAAATATTTTCCTTTGCGAGCCAAACTATTATATTGCGCGATGGCACATATTCAGCCGAAAACGCACCACCATTCACAAGACACCTGGTCATGTTCAGGGCTATGCGCCTCCTGACCCAGTTCCCATGTCTCCAGATGCGCGATCAAAATTGAGGCCATGCCCGGGGAATTATGGTTGGAGGGCCAATAACATCGTCAATAGCAGCGTTCAGCTGGAATAACGCAGAAAGCTTGTCCAGTTCTGGAAATAAGTTCAATTAAGTGATAGATCCTTGTATGGTTGCATTGTTTGCGGGCCATAATGGAGTAGAGGCCACTCGAAGCAAATATTTTTTCGCGGACGACAGCACGGCGGGTTGTTATTATTCGGGAACCAGCAGTGTTCAAATCAGCTACAAGTGAAGAAGAATTTGACAGAAGAAAAGGGTGCGCAGGCCAGTCAACAAAAGAGTGGTTTATTTGCAAAGCAACAAAAAGTACGCCTCCATGCATCTCCAAGATGAGCAAAAAGAGAACCAATGCGTGATCTGGGAATCGAACCCAGGGCTCCCCGACGTTGCTCGGATGGCAACGGAGAATTTTACCACTAAACCAATCACGCTTTGTTGACGTGATCGAGAGTTATGCACATAGAGATAGCCTCAACGCACACTTCCCGGTTCTGGTAAAACAGATAGCAGAAAAAATGATGGATCTGAAGTGATAACAACTTAATTGATGTACAAGCCATATCTTCAATCAAAAACCCTCCATTCTTGAGCCTGGGGTGATCACTTAATGACATGACCACAGTCGACGAGTGGGGCAGTATAGGGTACGTTTATTTTGAGGGGTGGTGGGAAGGACCATAGGAAATCTATCGACGACACATTACATTTGATTGAGCTTGATAAACTAATCTAATTCTAAATAAAAGAGGAATATTTTTAACCTATTCTTGGGTCTCTGGTCCTGTAACACTAGGACGTGTGCAAGGTAATTGTTGCTCTCCGATAATTGAAGGAATACATTTTTACTAGTTTTCTTCCGAATCCGACCTTAGTTTCCACACGTGTAGATTTCGTACCTCAAATTGAGAAATTGAGATTAGATTAGATGAAGGCAACGTGCTAATGCCTGATCAATTACCCGTTCCGTTACACAATTTTAGGCGAGGTTCGCGACGCTCATGTGCGCAAACCTGCAGATACCTACACCTTTACCGGTTGCCCCACATCGTATATGCATCTCTTGCGATATTAGACGCCACAAATCCCACGCATTCAGCTGAGACATTGAAGAATTGGAACGTGCGCCGGGGAATACGAATCGATCGATGAAACGGCATTTTGAAGGAGCAATCGCCCGGATTGCTGAGCCGTCTCGGACCCGATCGGCAAAGTGTGAGCGGAAAAATGTTCCGCGGACCGCCAAGATGCTAGCTTATGCACTGCGGTCCATAGCAAGGCGCGGGAAAAAGGAGTCGCTAACTAGTCAGTCGCCAGCCTGGCTGATAGCGGATCGACTCGCGATAATCCACACGGAACCCTCTTCCAGCCCTGGGTTGCTTGGCGTCCATTCCGTCCTCAGCCCGCCGTCAATTCATTACGTTTGCTCAGTGTGGACTTTTGCAGGAATCCGTCTGTATCGATCCGTGCGGGAATACGAGAGGCCAGCTTTTCGCCACGGTCATCTTGGCACTCTCTGGATCAACAACAGTTGAAATTTGGCTTGAGGCACCCTGCTCTGCTTTGACCATGGCTCTTCGCCTCATCGTTTTTCTTCAATGCGCAAATGCCCAACATGTGTCAAATTAAGCATAAAGCTTCAATTCACGTAGCGCATTGTTTCGGATTCCTCCGCGGCGAATCTCGAGGGAGCAATTTCGAATCTTCAAAGCTGACGCCTGATCCAGCTAAGCCGGTGGAGCGTGGCTTGTTGTGCATGGCTTGAGCCAGCTGAGGACGACGAAAACGCTAAAACTTTGGGTTCGATGCCGCTCTTGGCGGTAAATTTACGCGTTCCGGAGCACCACCACATCCCGAAGGTGCGCCGCAGTGGAGATTCGTAGAAGATCAAGGGCGCCACCAAGGCGATTGCTTCACAGAGGGCTTATTTTGTGGGTTTTCCCCGTGCCGCTTAGTCACTCCCAAAGTCCTGGTGGACAGAGACGGTTCAAGGCGGAACTGCAGTGGCATTAAGCGACACATGGCTGGCTGAAGGGCGCTGCCAGATCTAAACGCCATCGCCGAGTGACGTAAGCGTCATTTTACTGTCTGAGACCGTATCACGAGGTTCTAGAAAAACACGCATTTGCAGATGCGCACTAGATTTGATGTTGGTGGTTGGGAAAATACAGAGCATCCGTTTGAGTGTCACAAGACTGCACTTGCATACATTGCCAGTTTCAGAAAAGCAAGAGATAGGTCTAAAACATAACATAGTACATTTAGGTAAAAAGTATTAATAATATTACTATATAAATTATTATGGGTTGGTTATATTTAGGATTTATGGGCCTGTCTCCAGCAATTGGATTTACTTGGTACCTCGATGAAGTCTTGCAGCACTCAAACAGATATGAATTTACAGGGTACGAAAATAAATTATCACCACACTAGTCTCAAACACACTCCCAACCTCAACTGCGCTTCGACCGAAGTTCAATCCCCGGCTTCTAAGAAGAAGGGGCGGTTGCCTTTAGAGCAAGCAAAATCCCGCCAACAGGTCCGGTGTGCCACTTCAAGGCATAGACTCCCTCCTTCTCCGTGGGGACAGCATACCAGTTGGCCTCGGGGCTTCCATCACTGCCAGTGACGAGAACAACGCTGCCGTAGGCGGTGAATGAATCAGTGACGACATCCTGGCTGTCACTCTCGACAAAGGTGACGTCCTCGGATGAGGACGAGGCGGCAGGAATGGCAAACTTGTATTCAGACCAGGTGGGGCGGTTGGTCTCGGTCTTGTTAGGCGATGCCAACCACGCGTCGTTTGTAGGCGTGACTTGGGAGTTTGTTAGAAACGACATTGGATATCTTTGGGAAGTGAGAATGAAACAACTTACAAATGACGGGGGCAGCCTCATCATCATTGGCCTGCTTGTAGTCTCCAATAAAGGCCTCATCTGTGGTAGGAAAAAGAACAAGTCAATGAAGTGCACATCTGATAAAACAATAGAATACTCACGTCCTCCTGAGAAAATAGGAAGTCCTCCAATACCGTCACCGTATCCATAGACTTGGAAAGGGGAGTCATCACGGGGGATGATGCTGGCAGAGACCATTGCTGGGGCCAGCAAGGCAGACAAGGAAGAAGCCACAGTGAAGCGCATTGTGATGGGCAGGTTTGCAAAAAGGAGTGTCTGAAAGTGAGTTTTGTGAAAGGCCGTGGGTAATGACGGACTTGTGTGAGGCTATCGGGGATAGCAGGAATATAAGAGACTATAAGGTTATTTTGCAGCCGAGTTTAGACTGCCTGACTAGGTTAAGCTTATTACGACGACTCTGACCACGCTTGGAGCACCGCCGGACCCCGAGGCTTCCATGAAATAATTGCCAACATCTGCAGGTGCCCACGAGCTGAAGATATTGTGGAACCAGCTAGGACTGGAGCCTTGGAAAAGGGGCAGCCGTGTTACAGGCCGAAAAGCGAGGCGCGTAATTGGCGATGGAGCATCCGAGGCGGCGCTTATCATGTGAGTTTAGATTGACCGGGGCACAAACTAGTCGCGAAACGGACTGGGCTGGTAGAGAAGCCATCATCTCCATCTCAATCGGGCTTTTCCTGCCTGCTTCCCCAGATAAAGCTACCCACCCGTCCCACGATGCGCACCAGGGGTTGTGTCATTCAACCTTGGCCACCGGCAACCGCTAGCGTCCAATTTTTCACGCTGCCAAGTCTCCACCGCCCACTCGCCCGCACAACGACAACCAACGGGAAGCACTCGAATTGAACCCAGTGGAGTTGCGGTGGTGGTTCCTGCATCGATAGCCGTTCCTGCCGTCTTGGCTGTTCACGGAATAATGAGTGGGCTGATGGATCGATTGCAAGAATCGCGCCCGTTTTTGCGCGTTGCGGCATCTAATCTGGACCACACCACCATCGCCTCAATACACCGTTATCGGCTAGAACATGCCTGCCCCTATTTGCGAGTGGCTTCCGTGGCTTACTCGAGTTTCCTCATTGAGTCTGCGGCTGAGGCACGCGGCTTTTTTCAACGGCAGGAACAGGTGACTACTCAAAACTTGCAAAGTGCAGCCCGTTGTACTATGAGACGAGGTGTATAAAGGCATTTCCTGACCTCAACTTTGGGATCGGCTCAGGCAATCACACTCTTTGCTCCAAGGCTCGACCTCGACCTTGATAACACTCTCTTATGATCTAAATCACATTCGTTTAATCAACATGTTCAAAACACTCGTTTTGGCCAGCGGCCTTGTGGCTGCTTTGGCCTCATCTGTCCCTGATACCAACTTTGTTGCAAGAGGGTCCAACGACCTCTTGAACGCTCGTTATGACATAGTTTATCACGATTCTGGTTCTGCCCATGGACTAGAAGCCCGTGCCTCCAAGGGCAAGGGCTCCAAGGGCAAGGGATCCAAGGGCAAGGGCAAGGGCAAGGGTGGCTCTAAAGGAGGCTCTCACGGATCTGGCCACGGATCTGGCCACGGCTCCGGTCACGGCTCCGGTCATGGCTCAGGTCATGGTTCTGGCCACGGCTCTGGTCACGGCTCTGGTTCCAATGGCTCTGGTCCTAAGGCATGCAAAGGAAACACAGCCTCTACTCGTTCTAAGTGGTGTGACTACGACATCAACACCGACTACATGGTGCAGCGAGTTGACACCAACGTCACGCGAGAGTATTGGCTTGAGGTCAGCGACATCACCATTGCCCCAGACGGTGTCCCTCGAACTGCTATGGCCGTCAATGGATCTATTCCCGGCCCTACAATCTTTGCCGATTGGGGTGACACTGTCAAGGTTCACCTAAAGAACTCGCTATCGACGTCTCTAAATGGAACGAGTCTCCATTTCCACGGTATGCGTCAAAACCACACCAACGCCAACGACGGAGTCCCCTCCATCACCCAATGTCCCCTTGCTGTGGGAGAGACCATGACCTACACCTGGAGGGCCGAGCAGTACGGATCCAGCTGGTATCACTCCCACTTTGCCCTCCAGGCTTACCAGGGCATTTTCGGCGGCATCGTTGTCAATGGCCCGGCTTCAGCCAACTACGATGTGGACCTGGGCATGGTTTTCATGAACGACTGGGACCACCAGACAGTCGACGAGCTGTACTCTATTGCTCAGACCGTCGGCCCACCCCAGCTTGCAAACGGACTGATCAACGGTACAAATGTCTACGGTATTGACGGCGATGCGGCTCAAACAGGCTCCCGACTCAATGTCAAGTTTGAAGCTGGAAAGAAGTACCGAATGAGACTGGTCAACTCTGCTGTTGACACGCACTGGAAGTTCTCCATCGACAACCACACCCTGACGGTTATTTCTTCTGATCTTATTCCTGTCCAGCCTTACGAGGCCACACACGTCAGCATCGGAATGGGTGAGTAGTTGCTTCTGTGATTCGACGTTTGCTCTCATTGTTGTCTAACGCTTTTTCTAGGTCAGCGATATGATGTGATTGTGACTGCCAACCAGGCTTCCGTCGCCAGCAACTTTTGGATGCGCGCAATCCCGCAATCCGCTTGTTCCGATATTGAAAACCCGGAAAACATCAAGGGCATCATTTCACATGGCTCCAGCACCGGCGTTCCTACCACCGTCGGACATGAATACATTGATGAGTGCGTCGACGAGACGCAAAATCTTGTTCCCGTTGTGCAAAAGAGCGTGTCTGTCGCTGATTGGGAGGATCTCTCGACGGCCACGGTCGCGAGAAACAGCGAGGGCTTGTTCAAGTGGTACCTCAACAGCACGACCATGTTGACCGACTGGCAATACCCGACGCTGCAGTCCATTGTCAACGGAACCGACGACTTTGATGCCTTTGAGGAACGGGAAGCCGTCATTGAGCTGCCCGAGGCCAACCAGTGGGTCTACTTTGTTGTCGCCACGCAGCTCCCCATTCCTCACCCGATCCATCTCCACGGCCACGATTTCTTTGTCCTTGCCCAGGGAACCGGAACCTATAACTCATCCGTGCCGCTCAACGTCAGCAACCCGCCCCGACGTGACACGGCCATGCTTCCAGCCTCTGGGTACCTGGTCATGGCCTGGGAGACAGACAACCCTGGTGTGTGGTTGATGCACTGCCACATTGGATGGCACACGTCTGAGGGCTTTGCTGTCCAGTTCATCGAGCGACAGGGCGACATGTTTTCGGCCGTGAACCAGGTCGACATGGACTCCATTGACGATGTGTGCGCCAGCTGGCACGACCACAAGACGGAGCACGGCATCCACCAGGAAGACTCTGGTGTGTAGACGGTTCCTGTCTGGAATTATGTTTATTATTGTGTCCTTCTCAAGAAAGAAGCTGTAATCCCTCGCTAGTAGAGGATATTGAACCACATCCATTCATTTCATTAGGAGTAATATGTAATTAGGGTAGAGATTCGATGAGCAGAATCTGGGGCCATTGGTCAGGAACAAGGAGATAGCTTTAATCTTGAATGCAAATTCGTTTCTATGATTCTGAGAATTGGACCCATTCAAAAAAGTGAAATGATTACGTCCCCTCGTTGTGTTCTACTGGTGGGGTTTGCTAAGGCGACACGAAAACCGTGCAGGGCTCGTGCCAAGAACTCGCGTTTCACCTTGCGTTACGTAAAATTTAAATGCAAAGAATCTTTAGGAATTCCTAACCCGATTATCACTGGGCTGTCAATTCCCTGCTCTCCCGGCGGTCACATTCAAAGATAGCCGGCGGCGCGAGTTGGAAGATGCAAAAAAGAATATGATTCGTGGGCCAAGGCTCGGCTGTGCACTTGGCAGCGTGATAGAGTTTTGTCTAACTCTCCTGGGACTTCTTGACATGAAACGATGTGACTCTGTTCTTTCTGGATGATGGCCAAGACTTGGGGTATCCTCGGTTAACTGGGGTTGACAGCTCTTATCTATCGCGAGTCTGGGGGGATGATGTGAACGAGTCAGTCAGGGCAAACCCAACAGAGAAATTTTAGCAGATGGAAATTCTTTCTTATCGCGCTGCGCGAGATGGCAGCGATGATACGGCGAAATGGTATTTAAATTCGACTCAACCAACATGTCGCGTAGGGTTGCATCGACTGTTCTATCCTCGTAACCTTCTCAGACATCGAGTCTGCCCTATTCAAAATGGTGGCGTGGAAATGGATCGTCCCGGTGCAGCGGCCGCTGGACATGCCGAATCTTGACACGGTGGATCTCAACGACAAGGAAATGGAGAGGAGGATTGTTCGCAAGCAGGACATGAGGATCTTGCCATGGATTTGCGTCACATATTTGTTGAGTATGTTGAAGGATTCACTCATAATTGTAACCCACATAAGCGAATTACCTTCTGACTTGGTTGCTGCAGATTATCTGGACCGAGTCAACTTGGGCAATGCTCGAACTCTGAACAATGACAAACCCGAAGACAACATTGTGCAACAGCTCAACCTGACCGGCCAGAGATACAATGTCGCCGTCGCCTTGTTCTTTGTTCCATACGTCTTGATGGAATTCCCGAGCAACATCTTGCTCAAGTACTTTTCTCCCAGCAAGTGGATCGCCAGGATCATGGTTACGTGGGGCATCATCACCATCTGCACCGCTGCTGTGACGACATACGGAGGCCTTTTGACTGTGCGAATATTCCTTGGCTTGGCGGAAGCCGGCTTTTTCCCTGGGTAAGTAGACACGCACGAGCTTGATCTACGAGAAAACCTGAGTCGTCGAAGTACCTGGGCATCGAGAGCTGACTCGACGACAGTGTCATGATGTACTTGTGCTTTTGGTACAAGACCGAAGAGAGAGCGACTCGAATGGCCATTTTTGCCTCGAGCGTCGCCGTGGCAGGGGCATTTGGTGGTTTGCTTGCCACCGGTATTTCATTCCTGAATGGAAAAGTGAATTTGACTGGATGGCAGTGGTAAGTGGCCCGCAGACGCATAGTGTCTTGTCATGATGATGACTAACTGGCTTAGGCTCTTTATTCTCGAGGGCATCCCGTCCGTTATTGTCGGAGTCATGGTATGGTTCTGGCTCCCAGATTGTAGGTCCCAACCCTTCTGCGGATCACTTAAGACGTTCAGTCCTAACAAGCATTCAAGATCCCCAAACCGTTTCTTGGTTGACGCCGGAGGAACGCGCCTTTGCCGTCAAACGCCTTGGCCCGCACGCGCCGTCAATGGAGGATAAGCATTGGGATAGCAAAGTGGCCAAGGAAACGCTCTGCGAGCCATTTTTCTGGCTTTTTGCCATTCAATACTTTCTCATGACGAATTCTCTCAACGCCTTCGGCTACTTTGCCCCGACCATTGTCGCGTCCCTGGGCTTCGAAGGGTACGACGCGCAGCTCTTGACTGTTCCACCAAACGTCTTTGCTGTCTTCATCATTGTCGGAAACTGCCTGCACAGCGATAGAACAAAGGAAAGATCCAGACATGTCATTGGTGGGCTGATATTCGTGTCGATTGGATACTTGATGCTGGCCGTCGTCAAGAATTGGCGCGTTCGATATGCTGCTGTTTTCATCATCGCATGTACCAACGCGGCTGTGCTCCCGTTTGTCGCTGTAAGTCTGACAATCTTTTCTCCTTGTTCATATTTCGGTTTCCCTTTGATTCATAAACTAACAATGTGTTATTCCAGCACCGCACCGCGACCGTTCGGGGTTCAACGGCCACAGCATTGGCGACTGGAGGCATGATTTCCATCGCAAACTGTGGCGGAATCACTGCCCCATTTTTATTCCCAAGCACCACCTCCCCCATGTACTCAATGGGCAACTGGACCGTATTTGCATTTCTCATTGTCGCCGTCATGATGACGAGCTATCTTTGGTATGTGTTTGGCAGTCACAGTGGTTACGCGAATGATGAGAATGAAGCGTTGGATGCGGTTGGCAAGGACGAGGATGTGGTCAAAGATGGATCAAAAGTGCAAACCATACCCAAAAAGGATGCGGATGTGGTTTAACTGCAAAATGCCATTTTAATATTTGTCCCGTACAATTGGCAACGTTGTGTATATTGGGTACAGCACCCCTAGCCTGACTACAAAAAGCCCGAGAAAATGTCGCTGTAGCCACATTTTTTCTTTCAATCGAACAAGTGCCTTGCTGCCTTCATATCTTGAGCTACTCCCGGGATTCCGTGAAAGGGATGCTTGGCCATTCCCTCATCCTTAGGCGTTTTGTGTAGCTGCGACTTTTCAAAGTCAATCAACATTACCTCGCCCGTCTCAGTGTTGAGCAGCACGTTTCGGTCGGCCACACCGTTGTGCACCACACCCTTGCTGTGCAGCACATCCAGCGCCTTTATCAGCGACATTTTGCATCGTTTTTGGGCAGCGTGGTTGAGTGGAGCAAGGCCTGAGCTGCTGACTACCGCATCGCCCCCGAATGATAGCAGGATCAGGTGCACAATGTATACCCGGTGGTCGTCGTGGTACGTTCTTCCCAAGCTATTGAGATTGATTTCGCCCAGGTAAACGGGAACAATGGTCCCCTGGTGCTCCTTCAATTTTTTGTAGACTCTGGCCTCAACCTGAAGCCTGTTGTACATGGCTGCCACAGTGCCCTTGCAGACGAAGCTGTACCCGTATTCAATCAAGGTCAGGTGGAAGAGAACTCCGCAGGATCCCGCCTTGCTCACCCGGCTCATGCCAATATCCAGCGATGCCTTCAACTGCTTGCGCAACAGCTCGAGCCACGTGTTGTGATCCACTGGGTGATCGGTTTGTCCCTCGTATTCCCGGTGGAACGCAATGTTGGGACATGCTTCGTCCAATGGGCCTCTGTCGACCAATCCCCTCAGACACTTTTGCGTGCAGTATGGGCGAGTTGCGCCATAGGGCGCAGCGCCAAGGCTTGGCTTAGCAGCTAAGGCTAGGTCGAGGCGCTGACGGCTCGGTAGTTGTTTCGTCTTGTACGGCAACAAGTCGGCTGGGACGGCCCGCTGATCTCGTGGAATTGACTTGATGATTTCTATGTAATCGAGATACCACTTCTTGAGGCGATCCATGGCTTTCTGCCGCTGATCCTGACCACGCTGACGGGTGTGACCGGGTGGGCCAATGGCGGTTAGACAAAAAGCCAGATACTGACCGAGGTACGAGTATAGCTCTGGTTGATCGGGGTGAGCCTCCATATCCAGTCTTGGCTCGGCGAGATGGAAATACAGCACTTCAGGGTGCTTCCAGTCGATATGGAGAAAGACCATGACTTGACCCGTCGTCAGCAATCCATACTCGAGTCCCAATTCGATCAAGTAGTTGTAGATGTGAGAGACGGCAGCAACAGAAATTCTCTCTGCGTGATACTGAAACGAGGCGTCTGAGTCGTCCTTGGTGCGGTTGACAATTTCGTCATCAAGCTTCATGGAACGAAGCCCAGCTTGCAGAAACTCACGAGTCAAGAACTGAGGCATGGCCAGTTCCTCGACGAATACTAGATTTCTGATGCGAGCTCTCTGCTGGCGGAATGAAGTCGCTTTGTCGCATGAGTCTGCTTTGTTGGATGGTTGGCTTTGACGCATGCAAATGCAAGTTCGGCTTTGGGCCAACTCGGGACTGCCGCTTGAGGTGGGAAAAGGGACCCCATCGCTGAGATGTCGAAGCATGCCGTCGAACTCGATGCCGCGGGTAATGTCATACTTGGCGCGCAGAGATGGCTCAAGTTTCAGGCGCTCCAAAATTTGGGCCGTGGGTTGTCTGACGCGGCCAGCTAACTCCGTTTGTAGCCATTTCTTGGTGCTCATGGTCTTGAGGTCGAGGTCACTCTCGGGCTCGGCATTTGGCTGGAATACCTTGGCCTGAGAAACGGACGTGGAAAAGACTTCATCCCAGAGGGCGGGATACTGGCTGCCAAAGTCTGACCACGGCTCGAGGCGTGCTGGGTATAACTTCGGCTTTGGCGTGGAGAAGTATCGCTCGACGAGGGAAGTCTCCCTAGTGTAGAAGCGATTGGCGCGTGAGAGTTCATGGGAATCGGTCAAGTATTCGCGCAAAGTTCTTCCTCGCGCTTTGTCGGCGTCTTCGGACGCCTTTTTCTCTTCCTCGACCTGTTGCTCGGCATCGCGCGTCTTTTTCCTGGCCTGCTGGAGCAGCTCGCGTGCCGAATGGCCCATGCTGTCCACAGCCATGGATATCTTTGATATCAAGCTGGGAGCGTGCATCTTGTGCAAATTGTGTGCCTGTGGGACAATAGGTGACTGTTTAATAAGTGCCAGCTGTATTCGTGTGGCAGGCCACAGTGTAGCAAGGTATTCAAGAAAGGAGAACAGAAGAGAAGGGGAAAATCGGGAATCTGTGAGGGATATGATGGCACTCGCAGCCCGTCGTCTAGGTTTTCTTCGTAGACTTTGTTGTGTTACCAGTTGATTTGAACTGGACCTGAGGCCTGCATAAGACCCACTGCTGGGAAGGTTCCGGACTGATGATATTTTGGTTCAGAATTCCCAACAAGAAAATTCCTGATATTGAGAAAATTACTACGCACAGCATTGGCGGGGAGAGTGGACTACAATGCCGTGCGGCACCTTCGTGTCGTGCCTGCTAATGGAGAGGTTTGGGATGCCGCCACCATTTTGGACAGTTGGTACCTGATTTTAAAAGAGTAGTGCATTTTTGAACTAGGGAAAAGAACGGCAAGGTGGCTCCTGCTATGTGGCAAATCACCACGGCTAACGAAACGCAGTGGGTGTACTCATATTGGATGCTAGTTTTCTTCCTACCTTGTCAATGTAATCTATAGGACAAACACCTCTCTAATATACCTGGCATCCTCTCGAATCCTGTTCTGAGTTTATCATCAAAGCAGACCTTCTCGTTTACCGTATTGCAAGACTTGCTTGAGCTCCGCTTCACTATACACATTTTGATTCAGCAGGTCACGCCATTGCGGAAGACGGCTCGCATTACTCCGCCAACTATCCCAAAGTTCATATGGGCTCTGTAACGGATCGATTCTCTTCCCCAAAAGTTTGTCCACGCAAACAGGGCTCAGTTCAAAGTTGCAGCGGAGGAGTGATGTTTTTCTGGCAAGTTGCAGAATGGAAACTCTGAGATCTCTGACGGAATACGAAGCACCGTCCAGATAGGCGGGTTTCCTGTTCCAATTGTGACGAGAAGAGGTTGGTAAAGACTCGTCCATATTCACATAAGGCTGGCGTAAACAGAGGTCATTTCCCTTTGTAGCGTAGTGGCAGATGAAATTCTCGAAGAGATCCGAGCAAAGCCCCGGCACTGGGCCTCCATCTAGAACTATGACCATGGAACTGCTTGGCATTCCAGCCGGAATTAAAGCACGAGCTTCGACGAGCCAACGCGTGAGGTAAAATAAAACATCATCCCCCCATTCATTCAAAGCATGTCGCCACTCATAAGCTCTATTTTCATAGCGCAAATTACCCTCCAGACAGATATTTTCCAAGAGACTGACATGCCGCTCGATTCGAAGTCGGGGGTTCTCCTTGCAGAAAGGTATCAACCCTCGAGCATGACACTCTGGGCGCGCAACAGATGGGTGGTCTTCCTTGACCACAATCCGTCGAATCCGCTGTCGGGTGGCTGATGGAATCGAGTTGAGGAAATGGATCGATGCCGCTGCAGCTGAAAATCTGTACTTTTGACGATCAGCGTACCTAGATGCTGATGGCTTGAAGACTTTCATAAGACGATCGTAATGATCCCGGTCTTCGTATTTCAGAATGGAGCCCATCTTTTTCAGGTAGTTCCAAGATGGTATAATCCAGGGATCGTGGCATAAATCGACGAGGTCAGCAGGTTCTTCCCAAGGGTATTCGCCATTCGACACGTCGCCAATGACGTCGGTCATCTCATCCTCCTAACGCTGCACAAAGACCTTGAAGGCATAGCTGATTGCCTCACGGCACGAGTAAGTGTCATGGTTGCATGCAATATGGACACGACGGCGGGATTGAGTGAATCGGCCATTCTCCCAGAGAAAATCCATGGTGGATTTGAATGCTGGGAACTTGCGAGAAACATCAGCGCACACCTTCCTATCCGCAATTCGAGCGCAATAAAACAGATAGTTTATTTCGCTGTTGTACAAGGCGTCGATGAGGTTGCCAAACCGCCCGGCAGCAAGTGACAAATATTTGGTATGCATCGTGGAAAAGGTTATCGTGTTCATGCTGAACGGAAGATTGATGGTTTCTCGGAAAATGAACTTGCAGGTAGCCATGAGGTTCATGTAAATCGGCTGGCCGTCGGCCATCATCAGACGTCCCGACTCGGGGTTGAGGACGTAGCCACCCGTCGCTTCAAAATACTCTTCGTAGACGAGATGGCGCAGTTCGGGCGGAAGATGAAGGAAGCTTAAGGGCGCCATGGCTGCGTTTGGTGAAGCGGAAAAACAATAGAAAGGGAATGTCTAGCAGAATTGGCGGTTTGTCAGTATGCTCAAATTGTCTTGGTGATGAATACTCGCCGGGATTGTCATCTGCTAGCCGTAGTTGGTGGCGCTTTCTTTTTGCCCGGGAAAAGGATGAAGTGGGGGTCGCGATGGTGACCTGCGGAGGATGAAAGCTTCCTTTTATTTATGAAGGTGGCAACAATGGCAATGCAACTTAAACTTTGCCGAAAAGAAATAGGTACCTTGACGAGCAAGAAAAGTTTGATGTGAAACCTGAATAGGCACCAAAATTGGTCAAGGCGTCATACACTCTTCCGAAAAGACGAAATGGTAGGCTTGCTCAGATACATTACAATCGTAGCGTATTGTTCCTTCTCTTGAAATGCATTGGCTACGGGAAGCGTATCTACAGCCCAGACTGCTGACTTCAAATAAAAAACAATCAGTGCGCTAAACCAAATGATGCAGGAATTAGGCCTTCAGTGGCATGCAAGCAAGGTTCAATACTAGCTTCGGTTGTGCAAATCTTTTCGCTTTGGACAAGCCTAAATTCCCTTGCAGCCTAAATAGTAGTACAAATCTTGCTCTTGTGAGTCAAACGTCAAATCAAACCCTCATTACCTAAGATGGCGCGGCTTTCCAAGACGGGCGGTCTCTAATGAAGACGATGAAGACGCACTTCCTTGGGACGCATTTAATCCAAAAGATGATCAATGAGTATGATGTCATATCACCTAAGTAGAATCAAGTCGATAGGTGACCTGAAACAATGGAAGAATGGCTCAACACAAGTCTTAAGACTGAAAACAATCAGCTTAGGAGAACGAGTCCCCAGGTTTTATAATAAAAACATTTTATTTCGCAGGCAACTAGACCATTTACAACCTACCTATTCCCTAATAACTAGAAGGAGTGGCATCGCCGATCAATCCTTAAGCCAGCCGCACCTATCTCCAGGAAGGACGCCCTTGGCAGCTGTTATACGCGGAAGGACTGAGATAAACCCAAGATTCCTCTTCAGACACTTCATGAAAGAAGTCCCTCCCTTTCGGCATATTTCAGGAGCTTGGCCATCTCTACTTCATCATACACGTTCTGGTTCAGCAGATCACACCATTGTGGAAGGCCGGGTGCTACTAGCAACCGCTCGTCCCACCCTCCAGTCCAATCGCGATCCCCATTATCGTCCAAGAAGAATAGTGGTAGATAGTCTATACTGGAACTGGGTCTCACGTTAAAATTGCAGCGGATCAGTAGGTTTTCTTTAGTGAAATGCTGAAATACGGCCAGAACGTCCTTGGTGGAGTACCAAGGCCTGCAGCGATAATGCATTTTGCGATAGTAGCAGCCATCCGCCTCCTCAGCCGCAGGAGTAGCGGTAGCACTGAATTTGAACGGTTTCCCCGTATTCTTCTCCTGCTTCAACGCGTCGACAATTGCCTGGTGGATGACGGTTTCGAATATTTCTGTGCAATAGTTCGGCACCGGGTCTCCATCAACAACCAGGACCATGGATCCATTGGGTATCCCGGCCGGAACAAGAGCGAGCGCTTCTTGGACCCACCGCACCAGGGAATACGTCATGTCTTGAGGGCGAGCAAAGGGGACTGTAAATTCGGGGTAGGCTCTGTTGGTAAACCGCAGGTCGCCTTCTTGAAAAACATTTCCCCAGAGGTTGATGCGCCGCTCGATGCGAAGCTGGGGGTTTTCTTGACAAAAGCAGATAAGGCCTTGGGCGTGGCATGCTGGGTCCGCGACCGACGGGCGGTTTTCGTTTAAGACAATGGTCCGGAGTCGGAGGCGGGCGGCTGCTGGAATCGAGTCCAGAAAGTATGTCGCGGCGGCTGCGGCCGAAAACATGTATTTCTGGCGATCGGACCTTCAAAACTCCCACTTGTCCAGGGCTCTCATAAGACGACGATAGTGTCGCTCGTCTTCGCGGCGCAGCACGCTTCCCATTTTGTGGAGGTAGTCCCAGGACGGTATAGCCCAAGGCTCATGGCACAGGTTGAGTAGATCGGCAGGATTCTCCCCGGGCAAGATGCCGTAGGTGTGCTTGCGGATAGTGTTGACCACCTCCTTACCATGACGCTGGATGAGCAGTTTAAAGGTATAAGTAACTGCTTGGCGAAGCAAATAAGAGTATTCCTTACAATTAAAAGGGCGGAATTGGTCGAACATGTGTCGCTCTTCGTCCACAGGAAGAGCTTCCAAGATGAGTTTAAATGTAGGAAATTTGCGGACGACATCCTCCCGTATCTCCTGGTCAATGAGTGGAGCCGCCATGAACAAATATGTCGATTCGCTCAGGTATAGGGCGTCGAGAAGGCTGGAAAACCGTCCAGCAACCAGTGATATGTGCTGGGAATAGACGGGGGAAAAAGTGACCTGATTGAGCTTGAATGGGAGGTCTCTTGTTTCTGCACAAATCCATTTGCAAGAGCCGATGAGGCCCAGCGAAATAGGCCTGCCGTCTGCAAAAGTGAGTCGCTCCGAATCGATGTCAAGAACATATCCACCGGGGGCTTCAAAGTATTCGTTGTATACAAACCGACGAACTTCCGGCGGGAGGTCGAGGAAGCGAAAGGTTGTCGACATGATAAAAGTTTGAGAAACGAGCAGTAGCTAGCAGGCGTGGCGCTTTGTCAGTATGCAGAAATTTTAGAGGCAATGAAAACTCGCCGGGATGGCACTATTGCAAGAGCCAGACTAGGCGGGTTTCTGCAAAAGAAGGATGGATGAAATTGCGGTTCTCAGTAATGGGTCTGCAATGCGGGACGGGAGAGATGGGGCTGCCTTTTTATTCATGGCGATGGGCGCGCAGGGTTAACTTTGAAGACAAAAAGCTTTGATGCAAACCCAAAATTTGGTCTGAACCCCAACAGGCAGCAAAGCTTGGGTGCTCGAGGCATCATGGATTTCTTGCAAAAGGGAAAGGGAGAGGCTGAACGACATGACTTGGGCCATGGATGGCCATAGTGACTTAAGTGATTTTCATCTTGCTAATGACAATAAATTATAAAACACCCACACAATCGGAATCTTGTATCTTTTTTATTATTGCAACGCCCGTTTTACTTTTGGTGTCTTGCTGAAAATGCTAATGGTGAGGCGGGGTAATAATGGGACAGCGGTGTCTTTCCTTTGCGCTAGCCCTCTTCTTACACGTGTCTTGGCATCTACCATGGGTTTCTACTGAATACATCAAGCCTCACATACCCCTTCGCCCCATGCTCTAAAATGGAAGTCAGCCACCAACCTCTCGGTAGCGAGAATAGTAATTGTTGCCACACATGACCAGGTGGGCGCCATTATATGGGACCTTGTGACATGCAGCTCCATTGGCGCGCATGTTTGAAGCCAGTCTGTTGCCATCAGAAGGTGCGAACCACGGCCAAAGACAAAGGATGAAGAGCAAAACTGCAAGAGGCTTTGCAAGGTACTTGGAAATTTTCCAAACAACTGTCAGAAACATTACAGCTATATGGAAGAGGACAAGAATGAAGATGGTAATAAGGAATGTGACGGATAAAAGAATGGCGAAAATCTTCATGAGCACTAGTTCGGTCATGGTGAGTGGCCTCATACACAAAAGGTCCAGGGGAATGGAAGTGTGAAAGAATAGAGAATAATCGAGGTCCGGTAAAAGGTCCGAGAGCTTCATAAGATGGTTGTTTCTTACTTGAAGCGAATGAATGTGTGCGAACTCCTTGGTTGAATTGTGTCTCTTCGCAAGTAGAATTTAAGCGGTCGATGAGGAGAATAGAGGCTTAAAAGAAATTCAAGTACAGGCTGGTCCAGAGTCTCCAGACAGGCATTCATAAGCCATTCTGAATTTTGATGCTTGAACAAAGGATGCATGGTCGGTGAAAGAACGGAACAAGGGCAATCCTGTAGCGATTCCAAGGACATGCGGGTTGTTCCGAAACCCACAAACACCTCTGCGATTATCTCGCAATTTTATTATTAAAAAGGCTACAGGTTGTTTGGCAGTACTGCTGTTCACTCCAGTAGGCAGGATTTGTGAATATCCCAGTTAGTTGCCGTTATAAATCTGTATTTTTGCGCTGGTTTGCATATTCACGAACGATCAATCTGACGAGCCACAGCTTTTGGCATTGAGCTTATCAGGATGATGTATCATCTTTTATATCGATGGGAAGCAAATGGAGTCATTTCAGCTCTCCTGTTGTTTCTATGCAAGTGATGAATGATCTTGTCTTTGCCTCAAAAGCAAGCTTGTCCATTTTACGAGCACATGAACTGTGAACAAGCAAAGCTAGCAATGACGAGAGGTGGGATTGCATTTGCGGTGGGTGCGCCGTGTTATTCCACAGTTTAGCCAAATCAGGCGTCGGATGAGTTGAACACAAAGCAGCGTTTGATGGTGCGCAAGGTGGACCACAAAGAAGGCAGCGGGGCAGTGAGGCAGCAAGGCAGCTAGCTAGGCAATGTTGAGGCAGCCACACTCATCATTCCATTGATAAGGGCTGGCCGCTAAGGAGAGCGTGGCTGACAGCGCGTGCTCTGAGTGGCTTACGAGGCGCTCACTGTGTGGTCCACTTGCACTTCTGCCTGGCCAACATTCGCAGCCACAATTCAACCCCCTCAGGCAAAATGCCTTGGTTAGTAAGGCAGAGTTCAGGGAAGAGGTGTATTGGTTGATTCAGCGCAACCGACTTGGAAAAACACAACACGACACACGGAAATCTGTGGCACGTAACTATCCTTACTGTACTCACGCAGAGCTTCAGACCGCCATCAGAACATATCACCATGGCTGCTAAATACGACCCAATCCAGGTGGCATTCACCAGCGCTATCCGTGACTTCAAGTCCAGCCTGAAAAATGAAGAATTGTACCGCCAGATTCTGGGTACGACTAGCATTGATGAGGTATATGATGCTACCGACAGGCTTCAGAAGGAGCAAGGCGCCACAGGCCATCTACGCCACTTGTCCAAGATTGAACCATATTTGCGCAGGCTGGGCGACTATAGTGGCGCCGTCGAGGTGTTTGTGCAGGCCAAGCCAGACATTCTTGCCTTGCTATGGGGCCCGATAAAACTCATCCTTCAATGGGCAAATGTGCTGAAGCAGTCATTTGATGCCATTGTGGAAACCATTGAGGAAATCGGTTTGCTTTTACCTGAATTCAAAGAAGTCGCCCGCGTCTTCCAACATAACCAGGCCATCAAAGAGCTTCTAGTTCTGTTTTTCCGGGACATTCTCGACTTTTACCTCATTGCCCTAAAGTTTTTGAGTCTCAACAGTATGTCTGGATATTTTACCGTTAAAGGATAGCGCAGAGTAAACTAATTCCGTCTAGGAATCAAGGTTCTTTTTGAAATGTTATGGCCGAGTCGACGGGACAAGATAAAGATGGTTGCTGGATTCATCGAGCGGCACACCCTACTGATGAGAACTGAGGTTCGGCTGGAAGAAATCAGAGAGGCCTACGACTCTAGGAACCGAGAAATGGCACATTTTGAGATTACAGAAAAGGCCGCTATTCAGCAGGACTATTTGAACCTCCGAACACACGTGTCTCCGAAAACCTACGATGATGCCTTATACCGATTTCAAGAGTCCGTCTGCGAGGGGACAGGCAAGTGGCTGTTTCGAGACGAATGTTTTAAAAAATGGCTGGATACATCAAACACGGCCGCAACTATTCTGTGGCTGAGGGGAATCCCGGGGGCTGGTAGGCCATGCAATCAAATTCGAAAGGAAACTAGACTAATGACCACTCAGGTAAAACATTGCTCTCAGCCACAGTCATCAAGCATACCAAGCTGCTTAGGCAAACGCTTGTAGCGTTTCTCACATACAAGGACCCCGGAACAACAGCGATATCTGTGCTGAATTCTCTCATTTTTCAACTGGCTGAGGGACAGTATGCAGCCAAAACAGAACTCTGTCAGTCAAATGTCCTAAATTTAAAGAGCGATCTACATACTTCATTCGAAGTTCTGGAGTCTCTGCTAGGGTGTGTCGGACCGGTCTACATTGTTATAGATGGCATTGATGAAATCGCAGGACGTGAGCGGGAGAGGCTGCTGAAATACCTCGTTAAGATAAACACCACTTGCAGGGAGTCTCGCATTTTGCTTAGTAGTCGGCCTGAATCCGACATCACCACCGAGTTGAAAGAGAATTCTACAGAAATCATAGTTGACCAAAGAAATTCCGGAAGCATCCAGACGTATGTTAACCGGCGCAAATCGCAATGGTTTGAGGAAAGAAACTTTGTGCCTGAAGCTCGAGGCGAGATTGAGTATTATATTGCACCTCTAGCGTCTTCCGCCAAAGGCAAGTTTGCGGGGGCAAGTACTTTCAGGCACACAGTTAACATAGAAATAGGCATGTTTCCATATGCGCGAGTGATTCTCGATATGGTTCGTGAAATGGACACTGTAGAGACAATTTGCAAGGAGCTAAAAAACCCTCCTGCATCATTGGATCAAGCGTAGGAACAAGGCCCTCCTACACTACTTGGACATTTCTAAACATCATCACAGATATAAACGTATATTCGATAAAATCAACAAATCCGACAACACATTCGAAAAGAATAAAGCTCGTACCATTCTAGGATGGGTTGGATGCGCGCCATCCCCCCTAACAAAACAAGAATTAGAGCACGCTTTGATAGTTTCGTCAGACGATTTCGAAGGGCGAGCTCAAGTCATTTGTGAAACTGATTTTGTCCGCACCTGTGGACCGATAATCGAAGTGGTCGACGACTATGTGCAGTTCGTCCACTTCACTGCAAAACAGTATGTGCTCAACAAAAGACGACAGCTCTCATCAGTTGACACATTCTAGGTATATCTTTAGTCCCAACCGTCTTGAACCAATACTGGCATGCGACATGCTGTTGAGCTTAACGATCTGTTGCATTGCTTATCTAACCCAAGCACACCACGAACTAGATTTAGACGACGATGAAATGAATGAGAACCTTGTTTCAGGAGCCTATCGATTTCATAACTTCTCGTCTGGCTTTTGGCTAGAACTACTCAAGGATTATATAATTCACTCGAATTGTGAATTACTGCCGAAAGACCTTGTAACCCACCTTGAATCATTTTATGCAGCAAGATGCACGGAAAGCTACGAGCCTATCCAACCACCAACGATAAATCCCACTCACCCTAATTTTGCAGCAAAGTTTGAATCCCAGACATCCTATTTAGCAGAGATGCTGGATAATCTGGCTCAGTTTCACAATGCTTCATTGCAGGGCGAATATCACCTGAAGCAATGTAAGCTGAGAGGCATCCTGCTTTCAAAACTCGTCTAACTTATCTTAGCACACCGATGGATTCACCTTGACCCGTTAACAATCTCACAAACTTCAATCAATTTACACAAGCGAATAGATGATATCATGTGCCAACAGACTTGTCATCAGGATTGTGCATGCGTCAACATCTTTCATCATCACAGCAAAATGTATTCAAATGCGGGTTCTTGAAATGCCAATTTCATCGCCAAGGATTCCATAGTCGATCTGATCGGCAGTTACACGAACGCCATCACAAAAGCTTATGGAAATGCGATATACCCGGCTGCGAATACGCAGTTATTGGATTCATCACGCGTAAGATGAGAGATCACCATTTGCAGCAGAGCCATGGATCAACTGAATATGAGATGATACTCAACGTCATTGACGTCGATATGGAAGAAATACAGCCACTCTTATTCGATTTGGTAGGGGCTGACAAGAGTGAAGCTGTAAGAGCACTGGAAATACCACTGCAAGGATTGGACTTGGATGTACAATTACGACTGGCATGTTTAGCAGCCTCAGTTGGATCAAGTTCAACATTGGAAATCATTATGACTGATAAGATGGCAGCTAAATTGAACCATATGAGCTTCCTTAGAGATCAGATAATGTTTTCAGACGTATGTGTTTCGGCCATCGAAGGGAGGAATATCGATACTTCAAGATGGCTGATTAAAAATATTCATTCGTTCATACAACCATATCGTGCTGATACTCATTGTCCATTTGGCAGAATCCTTGCAGCAATCCTATCCTCAGATTCAATTCATCTATGGGAGCTATGGAAGACAGACCTTGGTAAAGGGTTTGGCCGCAAGGCAAGCCACAAGCGCAAGAATCATGTCACAGAGTTTATGGCTAAACCTGTGATCAAGGCAACGGAGAATGTGCCTGACAGGGAACAAAAGCTTATCTCATTCTGGGATGAGGTGGACTTGAAAGCCTCCCGCGGTACAAATCTTGGGGATGGTTTGGTAAATGTGGCATCTACAACATGTTCAATGAGCCTCGCCCAATGGTTCATAAAATCGGGGGCGAAAGTGGACTGGAGACGAAGCTCGACATATCTCACACCTTTACATATTGCAGCCAGAAAAGACACCGAGCAAGCTGCGAAGTTGATGGAGTATTTACTTTCGTGTGGGGCTGATCCGTTTTCAGAGGCAGCGGCGACAAAGGGCGGATCTCTAAAAAAGCTCATAGATGAAGTTGGAGTTTCACGCATATCAAAGTGGCTTGGAGTTGGCTGGGATGAACTGGTTGCGAGAAACCAAAACGTAACAAGAAAATGAGAAAAAGCATGAAAGCAATCAGATGTTTATAGCGAGTTGATATAAAAAGAGGCACGCACGACCTAGAGGGTATGTGGGCCTCAAACTAGCTTTCTTCAATCTGCTTGCTGTTAAAGCTGGGGCTGAATCTACACCCGATTGAAAAGGCCACATGATGTTTAGCAATTTTGACGTGACAATTAACTTCTGGCGGAAATCAGGACAGGGTCCTCATCGTTCTATACCACAACTAAGGGATTACGAGAGAGAATTCTCACAGTGACGGCGAACAAAGGGCGAATAAAATCAAGGCTTTTCACAGTAATCAACTCTATCGACATTCAACAAGATCCCTCTCACACATGTTTATTTAAGAAGATGCTCAACTTCTAAAGGCAAAAATCATTAGGCAATGTGGTCACTTATAGTCAGATTCAAAACATACCTTCCATCGTTCATTATCAACTTCTTCTTGGGTTTTGTCAAGACTGTCTAAAGTCTGCGCTATAAGGTTCAATTTATCTTGTTGAACCCATTGTACATACTGGCCAGATTAGTGCCTTAATATTCCTACGAAGAATAGAATTCGGACCTGACAGGCTTGTTAGACAAACTTACCTCCTCGATACTGCCTTTTGCTATGTATCTGGTAGCGATGACAGGGCGTGATTGGCCGAGCCTGTGCACTCGAGCGATTGCCTGTGCCTCAGCCATTGGGTTCCAATGTGGTTCCATCAAATGCACATGGTTAGCAGCTGTCATATCGATGCTAGTTATTTTGCGTTAGCCAGTGCCCAAACTAATTCAGAGAGGAGGGCTTGAAATACCCTTCACCAGCACTACCAATCGTTGCAAGCATAATCGTGCAGTCATCATCAAGGCTAAAGCATTTTATTGCCTCGCATCTTTCTTTAATCGACTTTTGGCCATCCAACCGCACACAACCATAGCCATTCCTCTTCAAGGCCTCATGAACAAGGTTCAGCATTTTGGTCCACTGACTAAAAATAACGCTGTTCTCAATTAGCATCAGTGCTTTTGAGTGATGAAATTTGGAAACTATGTACCTTTTGATGGGCTTCTCTGAAGGGCTTTTTATACTCCTTCTTTGCTCAGAATCAAGGTTTCTCAGCAAAGATTCTATTTTGGCCGAATCGCTGTGGATGGGCGAATTATGCTTGGAGGATGTCCGCGTAGTCTTCTCGGGACATCTATTTACGCAAATCGTGCAAGTAATCTCTGATGTCGGCGCGTCAACATCCTTGATAACAGCGCATGTTGAACAGAAAAGGTGCCCACAGGAGAGTTGCAGGGCTGAGGACGAAACATCGGCTTCGGCTTCGAGTTCCGCTTGGCATTGGTCACAAACTTGGCCGGTACTTTGCATCATTTTCCAACTAATTAAACCAGATTTCTTCTCTTTCCATGATTTCAAAGCAGCCTCTGGTAGCAGATGTTCGCCATGATCGCAAATGCGCCGCAGAAAGTTGATGAGCGTCAGAATGTTGTTGGAGCCTTTCAATTCAGAAAGAGCAGAGGCGCGACCCCCAGATTGAAACTTTCTGGAGGCAATATTTGCTGTTTCTCTTCGGAAGAAGTCGTAAAGTTCGCGATCATGCTGATGTAAATCAATCTTTTGAATCCTTTCCTCTCTATCCCAAAGTTCGCATAACTGTAGCGTATTTCGTTTTAATCGGCGAAGACATGTGCCTCGAATCAGAGTCTGAAGTCTGTCAAGAGCAAATGATTTTTTATCTTTGAGTGGATTCGATATCCAATAGTCAAATCTAGACTTGTTTGCAAATGGCTCAATGCCAATAAAGGTGAGCAAGGCACCATAATTGTCTAGCGAGTTTTGTATAGGAGTTCCTGTAAGACACCAACGTCTCTGAGACTGAATGTCACATGCTGCTTGAAACGTTTGGGTCGATCGGTTTCCAATATGGTGTGCTGACGTCTAATCAGAACTTGCCGCTGGGCTTGGTAGAAACAACCAAGAATCGTGATCATACTGACCTTCATCTAACACGATGCGGAGCCATTTGTACTCAAATAAAAGCCCTTTCGTCTTCCAATCAGACCTCAATGTATCATATGTCGTGAGTACAACATCACTTTTCCGGAGGTCAGGCAGTAGAGTCTGTCGGTCCGAGCCATGGTAGAGTGTAAAGGTCAACTGCTTTTGACGGATATGCCTGGTTTTGCTCTTAGATCACGAACATGTCAAGGAAGGAATAGTTGAAACGAATAGAGGCGGAGAGACTTAGGGAACAAACAACATACCGCTCAATTTGACTACACCATCCCGATATTGCTAGGGGCTATTAGCAGACTGACCCTGACTTTCAACTTGATGCAGCATACTTGATTTTGGGGCAATAATAAGCGTCGCAAATAACGTCTTATCGTCAGCCCCAGTATCCTGGCCATTTTGTAGGTCCATGGACCAGCAGATGAGAGACAGGATGCTCAACGTCTTTCCAAGTCCCATTTCCTAACGAACTTTGTGTTACAACTACCTCTTTCAGGGCAATGAATCAAACATCAACTTACATCGGCAAGGATGCCCCCTCTCGCAACAATGGGATAATCGGTGGTTGTTCCAATTATTCTATGTCGATATCTGTCCGACCAATGTCAACCCTTGCGCATCCCCATCCAGGAAAGATTGAACCTACATTTTTGCTCCATCGCGGGGTACAGAGGCTTCCCAGAGAGATGAGTTCTCAATACCACCGAGAAACCCGATCTCCTTTTCGCTCATTATAGTCAGAGCTGTCAATTGATGCCTTGAACTGTTAGCCATGAAGCTGAGGTTGTATACAATTCTCAACCTACGGTTTTAGCGTCGTAGCGAGCCGGGGGCTAGGTTCTGTGGTGGGCGCAATGCCCAAATCGTCTGCATTATCAAAAATCTTCATGAATCGCCCTTTGCTTGTTTCATCAAGTGATAAAACTCCGTCAGACTTATCGTCCTCTAACGCAAGATCCTCCAATTTGGGCATATGAGACCCTGGTCGAATAAGGTAGTGCGGATTGAAATATTTAACATTGTAGTCGATTTCTACTACTGACGGATGTTGCAAGTAGAGGCCAGCTTTTGATAGAACGTTTCCTATGTCTGAGCTTTGTTTCATCGTGCCGTAAATAATTAATTTCAACGACGACGAATCAGGACGAATCTTTTCTTTCTTCTTGTTTGAAGACTGTTCCGACGGTTTTGTTGGTGCTATCAATGTCGCACCAAATTTCACAGTGAAATTAGTCACTAGTCGATTTAATGCTGGTTCGCCGACAATGCCGGCGTATTTATTGTCTTCTTCCGTATATAGCTTGAGGAAGTCTCCACAGGATCTCATCTTGACGGATATTCTTGGACTCTTTTGGGTTTGGAAAATCGATGATGTTGCGCTCGTTGTGATCTGTATGGTTATTTAGCATCAAAAACTGTTGTGATCATAGTCTTCTTATTAACCCACCAGTCCAAGACAAGTATCCGGAATCTCGGATAGCTGAGGATCTGGTCCTTCTTGCCAATCCGTAACAACGCCATCTAATGTTTCAATTTCGTTAGCTTTTACGACTTAAATATCAATTGCATCACCTACCAGGACTGAAGCATTGTTCTGGGAAATCTCCTGAAATTTCTTTGTCCTGCTCAGCTGGTTGGTGGGGTTCGGGTAGCATTGCGCCCCAAGCAATGTCGCATGCATTTCTGTACTCGGCTACTCCGTTGTCGGTGATATCTACCGCAGTTTCGATTGAGTTACAGAATTCGTTTGCCATGAGAGATTCTATTGTTAGAAGATTTGCAGTGGTCGTTGCGGCGACATTGCTTGCTGCAAAGTTGTTGTGGGATGGGGCAAGTGAGAGTGATAACGATGCCGCATATACTTGGCCTTGGAAAGCATGGTCCCCGTTGAAAAAGGTTGGCAAGCAGGGTTGGGGCATGAGAAAGGCCTGCTCGTCTGCAATTTTCTGATGTACTGAGTTCATGCAAAGTCTTTTCTCGTCATGAGTGCCATCTTCGAGTCAGGCTGAGGCGTCGCGTTTGCCCAGTGCCGATGGCGCATCTGTGAACCAACTTCCGGTTGCCATTCTTCTCTCGTCGCTTGGTCCCAAAAACAATGCAAGGGTGAGATTGCCCGTTGACTTGTTTTTGCTCGGTAAGGAATCAAACCGGGTGCTCGGTGAGGAACAAACCGGGTCTTATACTGCCCCCCCCTTAGCCCCTTGCTTCTAATTAGTCTATAGGGCAGCTCTATAGTTAGCTCACAATATACAATAATAGCATTATAATTAATAGGAAAAGCTCTAAGGCCATAATATAATTAGTTATTTAATCCCTTAAACTCTCTTTATATAGCTATATTATTAATAAATATCCTATATATTTATTCTTTTTAATTAAATAAATTCTAATAAGGTTAAATAATCAAAAGGCATAAAAAATCATATAAAATTACACAAAATTATATATTTTTATAATTATTAATTATATATAATATATCTACTATATTAGTAATAAGGAATATTAAGATTATTAAATAGAATTATTATAATAAATTTTTATAAATTTATATTATTTAATTAATATATATATAATATAATATATTACTTTTAATTAAATTTAAGTATTTATATTTTATTTATTTATTTTAAAGCCTTCTTAATTATTTTTTTACTTAATTCTTCTAATTTTAATTTTACTTTCTTTATAATATTTAGAATCTTATTCTTAATAATATTTATTTCTTTAGTAGGTAAAAATAGTATTATATTATTAAGGAAGTAGTAATAGGATAGTTGTATATAGAGGCTATAGAGATTATACTTAGATAGTTTAAGCTAGCTATTAAAATTTACTTATTTTTTCCTATAAAGCTCTAGTATTATTTGCTCTAAAGTTTTTTTTTAAATTTTATAGTTAATATAAGTAAATCTAAGTATATATAGTAGATTATATTTAAATAATTTATATATTTATTATAATCTAAGTATTAATAGTTTTATTATCTTAGTCTTAGATCTTAAGAATATTATACTTAGTAATATTCTATTAATCTTAAGGTATTTTATTATCTTTGATATTAGAATAATCCCTATTAGCAATCTAAAATATAAAATAATATTCTTAGATATTTTATAATCTAGATAATTATAATTAATAATAATATTAATAATAATATAATTAGTATTATTAATAACTTTAAGACCTATATACTTATTATATATTATAATAATAAGTATACTAGGCATAAATATAAATATGCCTAGTACTTTTATCTTGCTTTTATTACTATAATTAAAAGCCTTTAGTACTTTTACTTTAGATATATATATATCCTTATTCTATTTATAATAAGATAAAAAGATATATATAATAACTTTATAGTTTTAGGCAAATATTCTTAAGGCTTTTATATTTAGATTCTAATAATTTCTATTTAATAATATAATAATTATAATACTAGTTTTCTATAAAATTTATATGCCTTTGCAATAGTATTAAAAGTTAAGAAAATTAAGATTTAACTTATTTTAGATCCTAAGTTAAATATAGCTTAGGAGTTTACATAACTTAGGATTACTTGTAGCTTAAATTTACTAATTAAGTATAATAATAATTATAAACTTTTTCCAAAGTTTATAGCCCTTTTAATTAATATACTTATTTCTTTCTTTATTAGTAGTTCTACTTTTTAATTTTTTTTTTTTGGTACTATTACCATATATATTCCAAAGTTTATTTATATTAAAAAGAAGAATATATTACCTTAATATAGGCCCAAATTAATAAAAATCCCTATAAAAAAGGATAATAGAAATGCCTCCAAAATCTTTATTTAATTCTTAAAGTATATATAATTGCTAATTTATAAAATAGAGGGTATAAGCTCTAAGTATACTAACCTTATTAATAATTAGTAAGTCTTTTTCCTTCTAATTTATAGTTAATAAGCTATTAATAATATACTTAGACTTCCTAAAGCTATCTTTATTCTTATTTATACTAAGATTATAAGTAGAATATATTATAATATTATTTATCTAAGATACTATAATACCTAATATTACTATTATAATTATTTGGTTTTAAATCTCCTTCTTTATAAATAACTTAACCAATACCTTAATAATATATAATTTCCCTATGCTCCCCTTTCCTCCAATAAACTAATATAATTATAGTACTTTTTCTTTATCTTATTAAATAATATCTAAATAATAATAAATAATAAGAAAAGCAATTACTTATCTCTTATTTAGGGTAAACTTATTTACTATTTATTACCTAATATTAATAAATAATATTAATAATATATATTTAATATTTATAATAGGACTAAGGTTTCTTTTATTATATAACTTTCTAAAGTAAATATTTTCCTTTCCCTAGTTAATTATAACCTTATTAATTACCTTATAATTATTTAATATTATACTAGATACTAAGTCTTACCTATAGCTTTATATACCTTAGATTATACTCTTAATTTTATCTAAAATACTATTTTATTATAATATAATCTATATTACTTACTTCTATATTAATATTTTATATTTAAAGTATAGTTAATCTAATAATATTACCTACCTAATATTTAGTTTAAGTACTATAAAATATTATAATTGATTATTAGATATAACCAAAGTTTACTAAAACTGACTAAGATCTTATAATATTCCTAATAGTAGCTATAAGCCTACTATTACATAATTAGCACCTATTGCTTCCTAAATAATATCTATTAACTAATTTATACAATTAATATTATTTAATTAGTATATTATATTTTTATAATTTTTTAAAATATCTTTATTATTTATATTATCCTAATTAAATATAGAAGCTTCCTTTCTAGTAAAAGCTCCCTATTATTTAACATTTTTTGCTATATCTTCTATAGATTATTAAAGGAATTAGATATTATTAATATAAAAGTATATCCTTTTTAATAATGTCTCTTTCTCCCTTATCTAGATATTATTAATATTACCTAATAATTTAAATAGGAATTACTTCTAGGGCATAAATAATATAAGATGCTATATAATATATCTATAATATTTACCTATTAGTACAAGATCTTAATTATACCTAGGTTCTTTTATAATATAATAAATCTTACCTTTAAAAATAATTATTATTTATTTTCTTAATATTTATATTTAAATATTCATCTAAGTATATAGTTATATTTATATTTTATTTTCTTAATATTTATATATAATTATTACTAAATGGGCAATTAATTATAAATAGTATATATTTCTTAATAATATTGCCTTTTTTATTAATCTTATATTTAATTTATATAAGAGATATATAATTATATAGGCATAGATTATATAAAACCTTACTTTAATATAGATATGCCTATATAGTTATAATATATTACCCTACCTTATAGATAAAGACTTTTTAATTAATTATATTATTATCTATACTAATCTTATTATTTTTATAATATAGATAAGGCTATTATTAATATATTTGCTAATAGAGCAAAAATATATTTAAAAAGGTCTAAGCTAGAATATTTATATACTCTATTAATTACTCTATTAAATAGATAAGAACCTCAACTTAAGATAATAGCCTATTTATATATGCCCAGTTAATAATTTTTATTAGAAGCTTATAAGTTTTATTTTCTATTGGGCTATTAAATGCCTTTTTCTTACTATTAATAATACCTAACTTTTTCTAAGTATAATAATTTTATATAGCTTACACTATATTCTCTATAGCAATTATATACTTCTAAATAAGATCTTTTGCTTTTATTATATAATTAATAATATAATAAACTAATAATATTGCCTTTTTCCTTATTAAAATAAATAAAATATTATAATTATAATATAATTTAATAATTATTACTTAATTTTATTTATTGACTATGGTATTATTATATTGGATTTATAAAATACCTTCTTTGTTAAAGTAGGTAATATTTTTTAGTTTTTATAGGGTATTGAATTAATATTTTTTATTTTTATTTTTTTTTTTTTTTGTTCTTCTTAAAAGAGTACTTAATGTATGTGGGCGAATGCTAGTACTTTTAGATAGTGCCTATATAGTAATTGGCCTTATTATTAAATATAAGTAATAGGTCTTTTATATTTTATATTAATAGTATTATATTAAAAGACATATTTTCTTTATTTTTTTTAATTGCCTAATATATTATAAAGTCTAGGTACTATTAAATTATTTGGAAAATTAGCTATCTATATTTATTTTTATATAAAGATAGGGGCTATTTTTAGAATATACCTTAGAAAATATATTATCTATAAATTTAATGATATTATTATAATAGGACTCTATACTAGTACTTTTTATATCTTTATAAATAATACTTAGTTCTATATTATCCTATAATTAAAGTAGACTATATAAATATAGTATACTATATTTATTTATTTTAATTATAGCAAAATAATAATTAATTTATCTAAATACTAAGTTTTTTTCTATTCTTATATATTTTTTAAAAAATATAGAGATTTCTTTATGGAAAAATAGTATTAAACTTAAAGAATTTGAGATTCTTAATTATATTTTTTTATATAATAAGTTAAGATGTCTTAAGAAGTTTTTAATTACCTTGGGAGTATATATATAATATATTATAAGTCTAAGTTTAATAGGATTTATAATATTATTGGGATTTAAAGTAAATCAAATAGTTAGTAAATTAATTTTAATAATTAAGAACTTGATTTTATATTGTAGGCTTATTTATATTTTCCTTAATATTGGCTATTAATAATTATATAATAAAAGATATTTAAGTAATTCTTTTATATTTTTGTTTGATATGGAGTTTTTTTTCTTAAGCTTAAGTCTTGCTTTTTGTAATTATTCTAGGGTAAATAAGTATATTAGTTTTTTTACTTTAGAAAGATTTACCTTTATTATGCTTATTATATTAATATATTTATTTTTGGATTTTATTTTTATATTAAAAATAAGAAAGGATAGGATAGGATAATTTATAAAGTATTTATTATAATATTAAATTATTATTTTTATTTAATAGATGAGAGTAATATTATAAGATTATAATAGGGAATTGGTTATTATTTCTTTTCTTATATATTTTATGTTTAGGCTTTAATTATTAGTATTTTAGTTTAGTATATTTTTATTAGTAATATAGGGACTTTTAGTATTATATAGAAAGAATATGGGAAAGATTTTAATAAGGAATCTAATATCCTATGAATTAGCAAAGCTATCTTTCCTTTATATTTTAATAAATAATTTAAGATATTAATCTTATTATATAATTATAATACTATTATTATTTAGGGCTATGGGATTATTGGCTATAGTACTATTATTATAGACTATATATATAATTCTACCTTATATATTCAAAGGATTAGTTAAAATCCTATTACCTATTATTATAAAAATATATTATAGCTTTTTGGCCTTTGTAATAATAGGCATTCTATTAAAATTAAATATATTAGAGGTAATTATCTTAAATATATCTTTACTTAGGTTACTTATTATAAAGTGATCTTTAATTATAGGGATATCTTTATATAGATATAAGGTAGGAATATTATCTTTATATTAAGATTAATTTAATATTACTATAATTTCTTCTATTTTAATATCTAGCTCCTTATTTAAACTATATTCTATACTTAGGATAATATATATAGTCCTAATAATTTCCTTTGGATTTAAATTATTTTATTTTATATTATTATAGACCTAGGCTAGTATAGTCTAAGTATAAAAATCCTAATTTTATATTTTAATTTTATTAATATTTATATATATATAGTAAGGATTATTTTCCTTTAGCTAAACTAATACTCTTTTAATCTAATTTTACTATATAAAAAGGAGTTTTAATAGGTTATTTACTCTTGGCTTATTTTTTTTATATTATAATATATAAATATCTTTTATAATCTTTATAAGTAAATAAGGTAAAACTTTAGTTATTAATTTCTAGATATTATTTGGGAAAATAATAAAATACCCTTTAATATATTTTAGATAATAAACCCTAAGTCTTTTTCTATTGATTTCCTTAATACTAAACTTAGTAATAAATTTATAATATAAATTAAGTATTATAAGCTTTTTTTTAATGGGTGTAAGATCTTAAAGTTCTTTTGGAAATTAGTAGTTATATCTAAGGCAATTGTATAATTAGGCTGTGGATAATAATTGTCCTTTTTGAAGTTTATGTTTGTAATTTTTATAGATGGGAATAATATAGCTTAGAGGGAGATATTTTGTATATAAAAATGGAAAAGTAATATAAAGATTAATAGGATATATCTCTTATATATTTTCATTAAGCTTAGTTAATTTATTTTTAGTATATTTATAATAATATATTATATAAGTATAAATTGTTAGTATATTTATATTATAGAATATCTTATAGAATGATTATATTATTAAGATGCTAAGTATATAAGATATTGGTATATACTAAGTTTGATTTTTGGAGAGATATTTCTTTTTTAAGAATTTATTTTGTATTTTTAATAATATGGTATATATTTTAGTAATTTATTTTTTAAGAGATGGTTGGTTTAAGGGACCTAAATAATGATTTTTTGTTAGTTATTGTTTTTTTGCTTTAGGCTAATCTACCCCTTTTTTAAATATATAAAATAGATTTAGTTATCTTTGGGAAGAATAAAGTATTTAATATTGCTATGGAGTCTAGATATTAATTATATTTTATTTTCTTTTTCTAGGTAAAATATTCTTTGGGTAGGGAGAAATTAAAAATTAGTTTTTATATTTAATTATTTTATTTTAGTAGGCTTATTAGATTTCTAGCTATATATTTTAGGTATATTTATTATTTATTTAATAATAATAATTAAAGAAATTCAATATTATATATAATTTTATGGCTAGTGGGTATATTTTTATTTAATATAATAATAGGTTAATTTTTAATAGGTAGTATTTTAGATAAAGATTGTAATTATTTATGGATATTTAGTATTAGCTTTTAATATAATATAACTTTTATTGATATTAGTAATATTAATTATTAGTTTTATAATACTTAAGTATTTTAGGGTAAAATAAGGATATTATTTTTTATTTAATACTTAGCTTTTCTTAGTATTAGTAATATTAGCTATTGTTTTTAAAATCTCTTTAGACTTTAGAATATAATATTAATATTAACTTTTATAAGATATTTAGTTAATCTTATTATTAGTAATTTTAATTATTGTTTTTAATCTTCTTAAAAATATAAAGTACTTGTATATAAATTATTTTTATCTTGAGGATTAGCTAGCTATAGTATAAGTAATATTACTAATAATATTAAAATATTTTTATTATAATTTCTTTTAGGCCTTTTTTACTTTTTTAATAAAACTAAATTAGATAGTTATAATTAAGAATTAGATAATCTAGATTTTAATAAAATTATTTAATTTAATTTAGATATAAGTAACTAATATATATTAGATTTTAGATTAAGTTTTATAGATAATAGTATAATAAAGATTATTTTGATTTTGGTATTACTCTTAATATTTACTTGGGATGCTTTTAGTATAAAGGATAATATAAATATATTAGATAGTATTTAATTTAAATACCTTATATTTACTTTTAATTTTCTTTGCCTTGGTAATATATTTACCTAGGATTTTCTTTTTTTAGTTATTATAGTTTTTTATAATATTTAGGGAATTAGTAATAGATTTAAATCCGGAAAATAGAAAATTATTTTATTTATTTTTAAGCTATAGGTATTTAATAATTTAGTAGAGAGTATATTATATAAATAATAGCTATTTTTTAATATTAGTATTATTAATTAGGTAGAAGATATAGTTTTTATTACTTAATATATATTTAATAATATTTATTATAATTATTGTGTATAAAGGTGTGCTTTTACCCTTAAAAATAACCCTAATAGTATTATTATTTATTGTTTCCTAATAAGTACTTTTGCTCTAGGATATAATTCCAATAAAATTATTATTTACTATAATTAAGAGAAAATTAGATATAATAGTAATATAGGCTAAATAATCTTAGATTATCTTAATACTTATAATTTAATATTATTACTTATAATATTGGTTAAAATATATCTAGGCTTTTATAATTAATCTTTTATTTAGGATATATAATAGAATTATTTTTTTATAATTTAAGTATTTATTTTTTTAATTATTTATAATTATAATAAAATAGGGATAGTATTATAATATTTCTATAGAGATTATATATATAATAATATATATAAGTCTTAGGACTTATATATCTTAGCTATAGATTAAATTTATTTATATTTTAAATACTTATATTAGGTTTATCTTTTTGCTTAATTATCTCTTTATTTATATTATTTGTGTTTGTTATCTTTATAAATTTATATTATTTGGGAAAAAGATAATTAAGATCTAGGGTCTTTTATATCTTATTTTCTTAAAGTGGACAAGAATAATAGTCTTGCTCTTTATTGTTAAGAGAGAGTATTATATATTCCTAAAAAATTATTTTATTATATAGAATTTTTTGTTTAGATTAAATGTTGATATAGCTGGGAGCTAGAGTTTAAATTAGAGTTATTATTTAGGGTTTAATAAATTAATATTTTGATTTATTGCTATAATAATATGCTAATATTTATATGGATAGGTTATGATATTAATCTAGACTTTTTAATAGTATATTAAAATATATTTATTTACTAATTTTTAGATTAATTAATTTTTATCTTTATTAAGAAAGAACCCCTTGATTTACTATTCTTTATATATATAATTTTAATTAAATAAAATAGTAATAAAATGGGAAGGGTATTATATAAGATATTTATAGTATTTAATTAATATATTTAACTATTTTAGTATATATTTTTTTACTATTCTTTATCTGCCTATTTTTATATTTAATAATCTTCCTATATCTTATTACCTTTTATATTATATAATATTAATAAGATAATTAGGTTTTATTCTAAAGAAAAGCTTTATTAGTAATATATTTTTTATATTATTTTTTTAGTCTAATAATCTTAATATTTTTAGTAAAGAGAAACAATATATTAAAAGCATTAATACTAAGGCAATCACTTATATTTTTCTATTTATACTAATATAGCTAATCTTAATGCCTTATAAAATTCTTTGCTATCTAGATTATACTAATAAGAACTTTCTATATATTTATTTTAGTTTAAATATCTTAGTCTTTAGCTAAGAGATTATTAAGGAAGAATAAAAGGGATAGTAATTTTTTATATTTGGGTATATTTATTTATTTATATTAAAGTTAGCTAAAGAGGTTATTTAAGATAATAGATTAAAAAAGTTTAAATTTTATATTATTTTAGTTTTATTGGTTTATAAAGATAGCTATTATAGATATATATTTTATACTTACCTATTTTATTAAAACCAAAAGCTTATATTAAATATAGAATATTTCCTTGGCTATTATTTAGCTAAAAGTCTTTTTTTATAATATTTTTAATTATATTCTTTTATAGTCTAATTATTAGTATTGATTTAGATTTCTTAAAAATAGAATTTATTATTTATTTTAGTAATATTTAATTCCAAAATTATTATATATTTATTTAATTATTAATATTTATTTTTACTTTAGAGAATATACTAATATTAAAATAAGATTACTATTTCTTTCTAGTATTTATTATCTTTCTAATTCTAGAAAAGCCATGGGCTTTTTTATATTAAAACCTATAAAAGGATAAGTCTAAGTTCTAGTTTAGAATCTTAGTCTTATATAGTAAAAAAATTATTAATCTATTAAATTATGATCTTATAAAGACTTTACCTGCCTTAAAAAGGGACTATATTTCTATTATTATTCTTAATATTTATTAAATTCTTAGTAAAGATTTAGCTATATAGAATTTAGATTTATCTATATTTACTATTCTTATTCCCTCTAGCAAAATATCTTTAGCTTTAGTCTAAGATCTAATACTATTAAATAATTAAAATTTATTTAAGGATAAGCTTATTATATTTACCTTTAATATATTAAAAAATAAAATAAAGAAACTAATCTATATAGCTATATTAAATTTTATCCTATTAAAGAATAAAAATAAAATAATATTAGATTTTACTTAAATATCTACTTTTAAATAACTAAATATAAGCTTTAAAAAAGTTTCCTCCAAAAAAACATATATATAAGGATTATTTTTAAAAAATAATTCTAGATTATCTTTACTAATAAATATCTTAGAAAATATAAATAATCTCTTTATAAATATTAATATATTATCTTTATTAAGTAAACCATACCCCTCAGCAGAACAAAAATCTAAGATTACTATAATTAATTTAGCAAACTATATACTATATATACTATTATTATCTTCTAGGTCTTTACTAAGTACTATAATAACTTCCAAATCCATTAAAATATACTTATACTATCCAATAAAAAAGAAATCAAATATATAAAAATTTAAAAATTAAGATATTAAATATTAAGTAATATAAAAATTAAAAAAAAATTAAATAAATATTAAATTAAAATTAAAAAAATAATAATAAGAAATTAAGGTAATTAAATTTTTAGAGAAAGTAAGTATATATAAATATTAATTTAAATTTTTATTTATTAAAATTATATTTAAGTAAATTATATTCTTATATTCTTATAATTCTATTTATAACTTAAATTAATACTAAATTATACCTCTAAGTATTTATATATTAATAAATTAAATTATATATTTTTTTGCCTTTATTTTAATCCTTTCCCTTTTTTTTATTTATTCCTTATTCCCCCTTTACTCTTTATCTTTTCTTTTTATTTTTTTTTATAGCTTTTAAAATTATATACTAATATAAAATTACTAGGGATTATCCTTTTTTTTTTTTTTTCTTTTTTTTTTTTTTAATTTTTTTTTTTTTATAAAAAATAAAAATTATAAAAAAGGGGGGAAAAATAATATAAGAATAGAAAAAAAAAAGATAAATATTAAAGGAAAATAAATAAAAAGAAAAAAGGTAAAATATTATTCTTTACTAAGCTCTTTTATATAAATACCCAAGGCCTAGTTACTAATTGGCTTATACTCCTTATATTATATTTCTTTTTTCTTAACCCCTTGCTTTTAATTGGTTTATAGGGAAGCTCTTTAATTAGCCCTCTAAAGCCTCTAAACCTTTTAATCTAGTGGTATAATTAGTAAATATCTTAGTTTCTTTTTCCTATTATAAACTAGCTTACCTTTTAATATTGGTTAGAATCTTATTTTAATTATATAACCAGAGGTTTAAAATCACCTAATATTATGTAAATATCCAACTAGCCCAATTTAGTTATTGCAACCTAGGTTAGGTTAGTTAACCTAGCTATCAGAGGTCAGGTCAATTAATCTAGCTGTTGTAAGCGGGGTTAGGTCAGTCAACCTAGCCGCTGCTGCTGGCCGTGATGACTATTGTTGAAGGTCGGGTCAATCAATCTGCTGTTGGAAGCCGGGCCCGTTGACCTAGCTGTTAAAGGTTAGGTCGGTTAGGTCATTTAACCTAGCTGTTGTAAGCCGGGCCTATTGACCTAGCTGTTGAGGGTCGGGTCAATTAATCTAGCTACCGAGGGTCAGGTCAATCAACCTGCTGTTAGAAGCCGGCCTTGTTAATCTAGCTGTCAGAGGTTGGGCTGGTTGACCTAGGTCCTGAAGGTTAGGTCGGTTAACCTAGCTATTAGAGGTTAGGTCAATTAACCTACTGTTGGAAGCTGGGCTTGTTGACCTAGCTGCGAGAGGTCGGGTTGATTAACCTAGCTGTCAAAGGTCGAGCCTATTGACCTAGGTCTTAAAGGTCAGGTCGGTCAAATAGTTGCCGAAGGTCAGGTAAGTCAACCTACTATTACAAGCCGGGTCAGTCAATCTAGATATTAGAGGTCGGGTTAATTAACCTGCTGTTGGAAGCCGGGCCCATCAATCTAACCATTAGAAATTAGGTTAATTAACCTAGCTATTAGAGATTGGGTCAGTCAACCTAGCTATCATAAGCCAGGTCAGTCAAGCTAGCTGTTGAAGGTCGGGTTGATCAACCTGCTGTTTGAAGCCCGGCCCGTTGACCTAGCTGTTAAAGGTCAGGTCGGTCAGGTCATTTAACCTAGCTGTTGAGGGTCGGGTCAATCAACCTAGCTACCGAGGGTCAGGTCAACCAACCTGCTGTTGGAAGCCGGCCTCGTCAACCTAGCTGTCAAAGGTTGGGCTGGTTGACCTAGGTCCTGAAGGTTAGGTCGGTCAGCCTAGCTGTCAGAGGTCAGGTCAATCAATCTAGCTGTTGTAAGCGGGGTCAGGTCAATCAACCTAGCTGTTGTAAGCAGGGTTAAGTCAGTCAACCTAGCCCCTGCTGCCGGCCGCGATGACTGTTATTGAAGGTCGGGTCAATCAACCTGCTGTTGCAAGCCGGGCCCGCTGATCTAGCTGTTGAAGGCTAGGTCGATCAACCTAGCTGTCAGAGGTCGGGTCGGTCAACCTAGCTGTGAGAGGTTGGGTCGATTAACCTGTTGTTGCAAGCCGGGCCTGTTGACCTAGCTATTGCAAACCGGGCCCGCTGACCTAGCTGTTGACGGTCGGGTCGATCAACCTGTTATTGCAAGCCG
Source organism: Calonectria leucothoes (assembly GCA_002179835.1). NCBI lineage: Eukaryota > Fungi > Ascomycota > Sordariomycetes > Hypocreales > Nectriaceae > Calonectria > Calonectria leucothoes. Next base: position 119,104 of record NAJI01000019.1, read on the forward strand.
GGTCAGTCAACCTAGCTGTCAGAGGTCAGGTCAATCAATCTAGCTGTTGTAAGCGGGATCAGGTCAATCAACCTAGCTATTATAAGCAGGGTCAGGTCAGTCAACCTAGCCCCTACTGCCGGCCGCGATGACTGTTGTTGAAGGTCGGGTCAATCAACCTGCTATTGCAAGCCGGGCCCGTTGACCTAGCTGTTGAAGGTCGGGTCAATCAACCTAGCTATTAAAGGTCATGTTGCTCAAGCTAGCTATCAAAGGTCAGGTTAATTAACCTATTATTATAAGCCAGGCCTATTGACCTAGCTATTGCAAACCGGGCCTACTAACCTAGCTATTGACGGTCGGGTCAATCAACCTATTATTGCAAGCTAGGTCAATCAACCTAGCTATTAAAGGTTAGGTTAGTCAACCTAGCTAGCAATAGTAAGGTTGATTAACCTAGCTATTGAAGGTTAGGTTGATTAACCTAGCTATTAGAGATCAAGTTAATCAAATTGCTATTGGAAGCTAAGCCTATTGACCTAGCTATTATAAGCCGGGCCTGCTAACCTAGCTATTAAAAGCCGGGTCCCTTAAATTACCATTGGAAGCTAGGCCTATTGACCTAGCTATAAGAAGTTAGGTTAGTTAATCTAGTTATAGAAGGTCAGGTGCCTTAACCTGCCGTTGGAAGCCAGGCCCATTAACCTAGGTCTTAAAGGTTAGGTTAATTAACCTAATAATCAAAAGTCAAGTTATTTAACCTAGCTACTAAGGATTAGGTTATTTAACCTACTATTAAAAGCCCAGCCTATTGACCTAAATATTATAGGCCTAGCCCATTAATCTAACTACTAAGTATTAGGTTATTTAACCTACTATTATAAGCCCTAAAGTTCTTAACCTCTTATTCCTTGAGGGCCATAGAATTATAGCAATAAATCTACTATAGGCCATTACTATAGTTCTCATATTATAAATGCTTAGTAGGTTCCTTACCGAGCTCCTATGCGTAAGCGCCCAAGGCCCTGCCGCCGGTCGGCTTACACTCCTTGTTTTTTTGATGGGTACAAGTTTCAGTCAAGTTGCCTCGCAGGCTGCCTTGCAGGTCGCCTTGCTATTGCACAGCCATTAGTGGCGTCAGGGTAGATAAGGCGATGCCGCAAGCTCATTGCGAACCAGTATTGCGACCGACTTCTGATCAAATTGATTTATCATCATTTTCATATAGATTTTAAGCCTGGTTTAATTTCTTGAGCAATTTGTTCGCAAATCGAATCAAAAAATTAGATAGACCCGGTCCCACTTTCCTCCCTGTGCCTCCGTCCGTGTAGGGTAGGTGGTCCTCAATGGAGCTCCCAGGCCACGGCGTCAGTGAGGTCAGGCTGACCACATGTTACGTTGGGAACTCTCTACATTGCGGGGTAGAATTCTATGTTAAGTTCCATGTGGAACACTATTTCCACTGGGGAAATAAAAATATAACACCCACTCTATGATGCCAATGGATGGCTGTTTGCATCTGCTGATATCGCCACGATCAAATACCAGGGCTTATTGCTCTGGTAAATATAAATTGGATGCGACGCGACATCGAATTACGACCCTAAAAGTGACTAAACCATTTTGATAACGACCTTTCCAAAATGCTTCTGGTCCGCCAAGTATTCATAGGCCTCCCGAGCCCCCTCGAGAGTAAAGACTCGCTCGTCCAAAACGGGATGGATGTCATTGACTTCAATAGCACGAACCATGTCTTCAAATTGAGCTTTCGATCCAACTCCGACTGGCCATACAATGACGCCACCCAGGAGCGCGTCCAAAAAGTTGGGTTCCTTTGTCTCCGTGTCGGATGCCGTGTACGAACCAACTGCACCGACCATGGCCATCACACTGTTCAGAGCCAATGCTGCCATTGCCTAACAATGGATTGAACGCAAATCAGCTTTCTAAGCCCACAAGTGGCTGTGTGGGGGGATCCGTTGGTCCTCACCTGTCTCTGGCTTGATGGACCCCCAACTTCAACAACATGGGAGACGCCTTGCTTATTGGGTGACAGGCTTTTCGCAGTTTCACCCCAGTTCGGGTTCTCTTTATAATTAATAACATGGTCGGCGCCCAAAGCTTCCAGTCGCTTGGCTTTCTCCGGCGAAGAAGTCGTTGCGATGACTCTGGCGCCAGCAGATTTGGCAAACTGCAACATGGGTGAGCCACAGCTGGGGGTTGGCATTTAGCTCAAGAACCGAGTGCTTACCTGGAGAGCAAACATGCTGACACCCCCTGTGCCTTCGGTGACAACAGTGTCTCCCTGCTTTACCGACATGCCCTGGAGGGCATAAAGCGCGCTCCAAGCCGTCAGAGCAGCGCAGGGGAGTGTCGCCGCCTCGAGAAGATTCAAGTTTTCCGGGGCGCGAGCGAGACCCCGCTCGGGGAATACAGCATACTCGCGCAAAACGCCATCAATTCCTCCGCCAAGCGCGCTCGCGCGAGCCTTTTCATCCAGCACCCCAGAGGGGTAGTCTTGGAAGAATAGGGCTACTACTCGATCGCCAACCTTGAACTGGGTGACTCGAGAGCCAATTGCAGTCACAATACCTGCTCCATCCGAAACTGGGATGACGCTGTCGTCTTGCTGTACAAGAGGGGATGCTTTCTTGGGACAAGTCAGCTCTGACACGGAGTTGTTCAGGGATGATGTAAGCGAGATTGGGGAAAAGATTGGATCAACAAGCAGGGTATTCTTTTTGTCTCCAAAACCAGCAGATATTCGTACTGATGATGTGGACTCACATACCTTGACGATGAGTGTATCTCGAAAATTGAGGGAAACAGCATGTACTGTGCGCACCATGATGAGCATCAATAGTGGTTCCAACTTCCAAGTGACGCGAATGGGGGCAAGGGAGTCATACTTTGAACGAGAACATCCAGTTCACCAACGGAAGGAATGGGAATTCCCTCTTGGAACTTTAGGTTATCAAGGCTACCGACTCCTTCGAGGATCCATTGCTTTTGCGTGGTAGGAACCATTTGGAATATCAAAAGGTGGGGCGGTGTTTGTGATTGCGAGGGTACAAGGATAAAACTAGAGTGATGAAGAAAATGGCATATGTCGCTGCGCATCACATCCTTCTTATATCAATTGCGCCAGCAGTCGTGACATATCCCATCAAGCGATTTGCGTTTAATTGTCATCAACCCACAGCAGCTTGTTTTGTCTATTGCTCTGATAAGGATTGTGGTCCGAGCCAATTAGAACAGCTCCAGTGTTGGGGCATGGGTCCACAATTTGTCTTGGAGACAAATTCCTTGAACGATGCAAGCGCGGATTTATCAGCAAAATGGGGACTCGGGGACACGAGGAGTCCGTGAATACGCCAGTGAATACGCCAGATGTAGGAGATGGGGGGTAGGATTTGCCAAAAGTCCGGTGCGGCTTGGACACCTTTCAAATCATCCGCGCTTGAATCGATTGCCTCAATTTCCTGGGTAGAAAAAAAGCAAGACAAGACGCAGGAGACACAAGAATATCTGAGTTTCGTCCAGAGCGTAGACGTATGAAATTTAATTTGGCTGTACTTGAATCTGCTACGAGATACATGGCTTCGACGTCAGTTTATGATTGAGATAAATGTGGGATTGACCCTCAGTTAGGTGGAGTCTGTCTACCGCGCCAACGAGTATGGAATTGATGTTTGCGCGAGACTGATGGTTTGGCACAATTGCACGAAACACAAATGTAGATTTATTTATTTGTACCAGTTCTTAGAATACCTTCATCTCTAGATATTTGTTTAGACCCTAAATTTAGCGCGCCAATCTGAAAATTATCACATCACGGAGGCGTAAGGTAGCAACCCGTGTTTTGATTGAAGATCAGAAATACTGAGGCCACGACTGGTACCTCAATTATACAATCCTGCTACTGGGCTAAACCTGCATATATAACTATTATGTACAAATTGGTAGTGTTATTGAGCCTGGAGTATACTTTAAGTTCGGTTCCAACGACCGTATCGCGCAAGCACAAGTCAGCCTTGCGAGGCTAAATAATATACCCAAATTGTAGCGGATGAATTCAAAATTAGGGATCGGGTAGACAAGAATACCCGCCCCAATGTTTGTTCCGTATTGGGCTGCTGGAAAACACGCGGTGACAATATTGTGACGTCGGATACTACTGAGGGTATTGACATTTGTCGCACTGGCCCGGATATGAACACTTTAGTTTAATCCGCTCTAAACCCGAAGAACGCCATGAATTTCCCGAAAATAGTCCCATTTCTAAACCTTTTGCCATAACCAATCAAGGTCGCTACTAATCGCATTGGAACTTTCTGGTCGACTATCTCAAGGGCTGCAATAAATTGTGTTCAAGGGGGTCGTTTGAAGCTTATTGGTGATCGAATTGATCTATCATGCTGTCATGAAAGGAAGAGAAAAAGATCGAGCCGAATAGCAACACTCATTTTATTTTCCCCGCGCTTAATGGGAAATGTAGAGAAAATGTTTGTTCCGAGAGCTCTGGCCCAGAGGCTTCTCGGAAGCCTTAGTGCATTACTGAGCCAATGAGACCGTTCCGCTGCAATTGCGGAATAGCGTCCAGCAGGGAAAGTAAATATTATGAGAGAAATGTGACGGGACTATCGAATGGCTGCTCCACATCAGCCAATATCACCACTAGCGTGCGCTCTAGACTACGCCTCATGGACACTCGATTCAGCCGAATGCCCTGCAGCCGCCTGCGGGATAATGCGACGAACACGTTTGAGAGGGTTTGGAGGACGCTCTTTTAGAATGGATGCGCGACCGGCCCGATGCCGTGCGACAGAGTTAGGATAGCGCCAATCCAAACTGTGCGAGGCGCTCTTACCACGCGTCGTGATCGTGACAGCATCCCGCTGGCTGAGGCAAGGGTGGCTCGAGCTAGCAGGGGGCCCAAGTCTCACCACGGAGATCACACTGGCCTTTCGTACGAAAACTACTTCGCGTCATGTCCTATGTCGTAGCTAGTGCCAATAGTTGTTTTTATCTGCAGGCTTCTGCGCGGTGTGGCTGGCTGATAGCCATATTGGTGTCTACGAAGAGAACATGGCTTGTCAAGGGCTCCAAAGTCTCATTCAGCTGGCCATGCGCCGCCTTCGACTTGATCTGGATTTGGTATCAAGAAGCAGCCTTGGAAAGCATGTCTCAGTCTTATCACGCGCCCGGGCGAACTGTTCCTCGTGGCGTCGTGAGCACGCGAAGCCGCTTACGCATGGCGAAGCTGTAGCGCCGCCCGGTTTTGCTGAAAAGGACTGGCAACGCCGTTGCGTTGAATTGCCTGGAGGTGTTTCGAAACTCATGACACTCTGATCGGGCACATTCGCCCACTCATCGCAAAATGACACTAATCGGCCGTTTCTGGCATGCGGTTGTGGATATTACCACATGGCTGACCTTGTCGCCACTCTCTGAAGCCAACTATCGGCCATCGCAGCAACCACTGGGGGTGCCTGTTGTGCAGCCCTACGACACAGAGCTGCTAGACAAACTTTACGGTGGCTCTCCAGTGTTCGCACCACCTTCAACGGACCCGGACCCGGACCATGACTTCAAGTGTGACTACAGTCTCATGGACGGATGGCTTCCATGCTCTGTCCCCGACAACAGAGAATGTTGGCTTCGACACCCAAATGGTAGTGAGTTTAATATCAACACAAATTACGAAATATATGCCCCCGTTGGCATTACGCGACACTATGTTTTGAATATTACCAGTGGTGATTGGAATGCGGACGGTTTGCCTTTTACCACCGCTAAGCTTTTCAATGGGAAATACCCTGGTCCTTGGCTTGAAGCCTGCTGGGGAGATGTAAGTATTGTGTTCAGTACTAGGATTTCTGAACGTCTAAGCTAATACATGAATAGACTCTTCATGTCACAGTTATCAACAGTATGACGGAAGTTGAAGGCAATGACGAAAAAAAGTACAATAATGGCACTAGCATCCATTGGCACGGGATTCGACAGAATCAAACCATGGATATGGATGGTGTTAATGGAATCACTCAATGTCCTATTGCGCCCGGCGAGCAATTCACGTACGTATTCAAGGCGACCCAATATGGAACGTCGTGGTATCATAGTCACTACTCGGTGCAATACGCAGATGGTCTGCTGGGTCCACTGGTATGTTTTACCCCCACGGATTGCCCTAGTGGCAATTTTCTGCTTCATATATGACACTATCTAAAAGTTCTCAGACAATTCACGGCCCATCTTCTGCGCCCTTTGATACATCGAAGCGGCCGTTGCTGATGAGTGATTGGAGTAAGTATCCCAGGTTTGGATATGCGAACATTCAAATGCTAATGTGATGAAATGCAAAGCTCACACAAGCGCGTTCAATTTGTTGTATGATCCCACCAAAGACCGTTCCTGGGGTGAAAAGACCATTGTCCTAAACGGAGTTGGAGATGTGTCCCGATACATACACGGAAAAGACAATTATAGCATCACCCCCACCCTTCCTGTTCCAGCTCCCTATCGGTTGCTATTCGAGAAAACTCCAACCGACAAGCCCACTAGACCGAAGCGATATTTGCTTCGCTTGATCAACACCTCCTTCGATTCGACGTTCGTGTTTTCTATTGACAACCATTGGCTTCAAGTCATTTCAGCAGACTTTGTGCCAATTGAGCCCTACTACACCACATCGGTTCTAGTAGGAATCGGCCAGCGATACAATGTCATAGTCGAGGCCAGACCCCAGGAAGGAAAGGACAATAAACTTCCGCCGGATGACAATTTCTGGATAAGAACCTACGTTCCAAAGGGCTGCGGAATCGCACCCGGAAAAGATGGTTATGAAAAGACGGCTGTCTTGCGATACAACAAAGAGAGCACGGCAGACCCAACGTCACGCCCTTGGAGTCCAATGGACTTGACCTGTTCTGATGAGCCATACGACAAGCTGAGACCAAAGTTTCCCTGGTATGTAGGTCCTGCTGCAAACGCGCACAAGGGGACCACGGCAGGCGAACATTTCAACGTGCACTTGGACTCACCCAAAGGCCCGCCGTTGAACGAGACATATCCGTTGGCTCGCTTTTCGCTGCAGCCATCTCGCGATGCGGACGATCAATTCACACCCCTTCAAGTCAACTTTTCCAACCCCGTCATGATGCACCTGAACGAGTCTGTAGAAAGCTTCCCTCCGAACTGGGTCGTTATCCCAGAAAACTACACGGAGAAAGATTGGGTATGATGGAGCATTTAAGTACGCTGCTTGAGGCAACTTGCTAACATTATTCAAGGTGTACCTTGTTTTGACCATGGAGGCATCAAGCACGATCACAAAGGCCCATCCGGTAAGTTGCAGCTCGCTTGCTACCGCCACAGAGAGACAGAACACTAACCTAAATCCTCTGTCAGATCCATCTTCACGGTCACGACTTTGCTCTGCTGCAGCAAGTCGAGGGTAAAGAATATCACCCCAATAGGCTCCATCTTAAGCTGGACAATCCGCCGCGACGCGACGTTGTGCTTTTGCCAAATGGAGGTTTCGTTGTTATTGCCTTCAAGGCCGATAACCCTGGCATCTGGCTGATGCATTGCCATATAGCGCGCCATGCATCCGAAGGTTTGGCTTTGCAAATCATGGAGCGCCAGAGCGACGCGAATAAGTTGTTCCGACGCAATACTCCCAACATGAACGAGGCGGAGCGTGTTTGCGAGAGATGGAAGACGTGGCAAGAGAAAAATCACGTCTTCGAGGGTGATTCAGGCATTTAAGATTTGGTCATTTTTCAAGTTGGAAACAGCTCATGTGAATATTATCCTCTTCTCAAACACTAGCTAGCTAGGAAGCCAGCGTTCAAGGCCACAAGGCCTAACCATGCTGTGCGATTGACTTTTAGCGCTGACATGGGTTTGCGCTTGATACCAGGTATCAAATTTATTGAGTATTGTCTTCATCCATCTGCATCGAGACCTCAAACATTCGAGAAGGTGGTGAGCGTATATTTGCGGTGATTCTATTAGTCAATATCGACCGCTGCCAACTTCCCTTTCATCAGATGTCACGGTGTTGTTGTTTTTTAGTCATGACTGGCGAACGATCATCAAAATCCTTTGGAGATGGCTAGAGTTAGTCCCCAAAACCCACAATTTGTCTACATGTTACTATTTCTGATCGATTGTGCACTCGCGTTGTCTCTACACGCCGCCCAGACAGATCAATAGCAGTAGTTTCATAGCAGGAAATGTCTTCTAGAGCATATTTATTTGTACGTAGACATCGTCCTTGCCTACTGTATGATGATTTTGTTGGTCATCTGTCAGGATGATTCGGTCTTTTGGCGCAACAACCACATTCCGAGCATGGAAAATGGAATTGCGCAGGCGGCAAAGGCGGCCAAAACAGTTGATACCAATCAAAAAGGCGTTTCTCCCCCCAATGCAGTTGCGACCTCCGGAGCTGTGGCTATTGGAGGACTCATTGTGGGTTTGCTGAGGTGTGGGAGGCGGGTGGGGCAGGGAATTTGTCCAAGTCCAGTCTTTCCAACTTTCAATAGTTTGATTTGGCTAAAGGGGATATGACCTACTAGATCTAGAGAGCCATGTTTCTCGTTCTTTTCCGCTGAGGATGAGGCTGGCAATGATAACCATCCTCATATCGATGCTGCAGCTGCTTCTCCTTGTGCCGAGCTACCGTCTGACGGAGCGTTTATGGAAAAGCTCCCGTAGGAGTCTCCGGCTCTGATGAACGCTGTTTAAGGGCGTCTATTTTATTGAATATCCTCTGCTAGCAAGGGAACAACTTCTGTTGCCAGAAGGACACAATGGTTGCACCACGGAGACCTGCAGGCAACTGAGAGAAGGAAATTATCAAAAATACCCCCAACATCACACACAAAATGTGACGGCAGAGCCTCAAGTTTAGATGGTTCTAGACCTAGAACAGTATGGCGGCTCACACCAACAGACTCAATTCCAGGTTACCAGTATTTTTAACTCTCTTTACACAGTGTTCTCGATAGTCACCTTGATGCCAGGCTCCCTGATGTCACCCCGAACTCATTGAAACACGTGTTTGGGCAAGCCTGAGCCTGATTCGGTGGTCCAAGCCGTCCACACGACTAAGATAGCAAACTTACATCATGCAAGGGTGTTAGGATGCCAAAGCCCAGACCGAAGATTCTATACCGAGGATTTTAGTGCCTTCTAATTAGCGGGCTAGGGTGTTTGGTGACTAAACGGACAGCCGCGATAACACACTTTTACGTTGCCAGTACGCTCAGCCCTAATTAGTGATTTCTTTCAGCCGAAAAAGTCTCATTTTGGCGGACTAACATTATATTTTGCGCTGATTTACAGTTTGCTGTATTCTTTGAATGGATAGGTCGCGTATTCTATCCCTCGGATCACTGCGTCACGTCACAATTCCAATGGGAGCTGTGATACTCTCATGAACGTGTCTGGAGATAGAGGACATTCATTTACACCTTGTAAACCTATAGACACAAAAGGACAAATAAAATCAACACGTACATGATTGAAGATGCAACGGAACTCCCTCCGGCTGATGGTCGCTCAAAGCTCGTCAAGGCGCTTACTCAAACCAAGGCTCGTGGCAACATACGCCAAATTCTTAAATTCCGATATTAATAAAGAGGCAAATCTCTCAGTGCGACACTGCCAAGCTATGGACGTGAATCTGTTCGCTCCACAAACATCTCTCGGTTACTTGGAGCTTTGGGACATAAAACACCCGAGAACACAATGGCCAGAGGCCATGAACTCAGTAAGCCCAACGGAAGGGTCACACTATGGAGATAATCCATCGAATTCACGCCTGGCACTTCCCACTAAAACAGTAGCCACAATCTTCTCTTCCCTGTCCGGAAATAACATTAATGCCACCGGTTCCATCCTTGTTCCTAGCACAACATTTACCGCCCCTACCTTTGCTATAAGCGTTTTCGGGTCAGCCCCCATTCACCTGAACATTCTATAATAAAGGAAACTTCACTCACCAATTCAGAAATGAATTCTGGGGCCCAAGTCTCCTACCAGCACACTTTTCTGCGTCTGCTCGAGAAATGGAGCAGCTCCGACGGGCTTTGAGAGTGTTCAAACCTCCGTGTGCATTGACCTCGGTTGCCACAGTAGCCGTCAGTGAACAAAGGAAAATTGTTGCAATTGTAGCTGTAAATTTCATTTTGGCTGATTATTGATCCCGATTGTTTGTTGAGGGGATTAACAAGTTGGACGGTTTTCAATTCGGCTCTTATACTTTGTTTTCCAGACTTTTACACGTGAATCCATCGCTCGAATCGATTCTGACCGCTTTTTGTCCAGACGTGTCACACCTTTCATCACAAACACCTACCAAATCACCACCAAGATACGGCCGAGCAAAAAACCGAGAAACAGCAAATTTACCTGAGCCAAGACTGTGATAAAATATTGGCGGGGTTCCTCGTTTTATATGTTGTCTCAGAATATATCCAATTGAGAACCAAGCGCATGACCACAATTCAAGACCCAGGCTTCGGATAACAACAGATGACGTTCGTGCACTGATATATCACAAAAACAACTTTCTTTTTTTGCACAATTTCAAGGATTAGTTCAATGGAAACCTGTAGTTGTAGAAACAGTCTGACACCCGTTTGTTCGCTTTCATTCAAGGTCTGGGTGTAATCAAGGGATCACCTAGTGGTGTGCGTCATAGGTGCACATTATTCAGACAAGAAGCTAGATCAGCCTTTCGCCATGAGAAAGACCAAGGAGAGTTGCTGTTTTTGAACAACCCACAAAGCAAGTTTACCTGACCTTAGCTAGTAAACCACCAGTTTGCATCATCATTGAGCATCGTCTCTATGAATCTAGATCTTCCTAACTTATGAGTCTAAGCCGTTTGTCTGGTCAGCCCGCAACGCAATGGTTTCTTCAACCACCCACTCACATGCCCATGCAGCCAGTTCTTGTGATATAAAAAGCAGGCTTCATTCAGCACGGTGGCTGATTGAATAGGGTGCCGCACTGATCGGAGAGACACCAAGGTTTGACGGGTGATGCTCACATGTTGAGTTGAGCTGCCCCCCAGATGAGCGAAACCAGTCACCTTGGCCCTCACAGAGGCATACATCTCTGTGTACGTACCATGTCGCTACCTAGAGTCGCACAATGAGTACCACGTCAAACACTTACGCGCCGTATCAAAGCGCTGTCGGCGACAGATCTGAAGGCACCTCAACCATCTCTGCAGTGGAGCTCTGGTGCATCATGGGCGGTTGCATTGCGCGACCACTCAGACGACAAGCAGATGTGCTGTGATATTAACAACGCACATTCTCTTACTCAGCGTCAAGAACATTCCTGTGGGAGTACTCCAAATACACCCGCTTCCGCGAGCCCTTTTCTCGCTGCGACTTCTTTCGACAACACGTGCGAACGGGCCACCACGAAGATATTTTGAAGCCTCGCGATGCGACGCACGTATACTGGCTCATGAATCTAGACGCTCGATCGAGTTGTGCCGATGCCCGACATACCTGAGTCGCTTATCCATTTCCAACCATGGCTACGAGTGTTTTTAATGCAAGCAATTCCATCGATCCTGTCGCAATGGTAAGACCCGCGCACAGGTGAAATTGGATCTCTCAAGGGATTGTACAAAGATAGCAGCCTGCATCTCCAGCTCCATTGCATCATTCTTTACTGACACATTTATTCCCAAGCAGCTTGGGCGATTATCGGATGGTATAGGGTAGAGGTTCTTTTTGAGTAGAGCATTGAGGACGCAGCTGCTGCCAAGCAAGATGATTGAGAAGAGTAAGAACAAGGGGGATTCTAGGTTTTCAATCAGCTCTGACTTGTAATTAATGCCCACTCATCATAGCATCTAGCGTGCAGTCTTTCACAAATTTTAGAGGTGGTCTTGTCCGTCTTAGCATAGTTGTTTTGAGTGACTATAAGTTACCAAGGACTAAACTAATCAGGTTTGCTAATATATGTTTTCATCTCGTAGTCGACGTAGTGGAAACGAGCTACGCTTCTGAATGCGATTTTGGCTTGAGTACCCAGCTCCCTGTCTACAACAAACAACGGATTGCATTTTTTTCTGAAATTGTATTCCGTTAGTGCAAATACGTGTAGAAAAACGAGTATCTCTGGGCGCAATCATGCTCGACTCTTGACTGGCCTGGAACAATTTTAGCCGCGGTTTAAATTATGCCCGACCCCCTCAGTGCTGGCCGATTCCTACTGGTACGAGTTTTTCCACCCCTGTCGCAGGGATCTTTCTAGGGGTTATAATCGGCATGCCGGACTTCTTTATTTGCCCGGGGTTTGACACAAGATGCCACCTCTCTGAGTCAGTAGCGACTGAATCGCCCAGACACGTGTCAGCTCTAACCGGACCGAAACAAGCCCGCCACCCGCTCACAATCCCACCCTTCGATGTCAACTCCCCGAGTTTAAGACGGCGCATTCGTCCGTATTATAGTCCCTGGGTGACGATGTGGGACCGGAGAAATACTTCCACATATTCGGACCCTCGACAGGAATAGTTTGAATGTCGGGCGCTTGGCCTCGTGGAAGAGACCCACTCAATCGTCCGTCATCACGATCCCTGTCAACACATTATATTGCCAAGCCACGCGGATACCTGTAGGTGTCTGTAATAGGCAACAACCCACAACGAAAATTGCCGAATGCTTTTCCTTTTACAGGTCGGTTGGTCGGCGATGTGCACAAATGCGGGCATGGCCGACGAGGAATACTGCAGACTACGAAAGGGGTCTGTATTGCAACACTGGCACACTGCCTCTTTACAGTTTTAAATACCCGCCGCGTCGTCTTCAGTTCTCTCCGAAAGGGCATGGATGCATTGGGAAAGGAGGAGAACAAAACAATCTCCCAATGAACTTCGCTTATCAACAAAAAGCGATACAGCCAAATGCAATCCATGCTTGTTCTAGAAAAAGTTAGCCGACACCAGATTGTTCTAAATGATTACGGAGTATCAGAACATGATGGAAGCTGTTTCATGATTGATCTTGAGGTCCGTGATGTAGTGATATGTGTTGGGCGCAATTCCCAGGCAGGAGAACGGCACGCGTCGCATATCCCATTTATCCAGTGTGTCGGTGTCTATGTTTGTGCATCCGTGCTTTGCAGGATTTGCCACTGTCACATGCCCTGGGTTTGAAGGGAAACAATAACTAGACCCGTTCATGTGCGCCTATCTTCCTATTCATTATACGCGAATCTCGCTATGATAACCACATCATTCTTTCGATGTTCAGCTTGGCTTTGCTATTAGGCTCCACCATGCAACCTCAAGACTCCGGAAAGGTCTCTCCCAGAGGCTTGGGAAGGCGAGCACCTACCGCGTGCCTCTCTTGCCGGGCCAGAAAGGTCCGGTGTGACTTCGTGCACCGAAACGGGGAATGCACTAACTGCGCACTCGACAATAGAGAATGCGTCGTGAAGGGGAGGCCAGCTAAATAGTAAGCTAACACGATTACGGAAACCACCTCTGAACAGGCAATAACAATCTTTTGCGGTGAAATAGTCGCGCCAAGAAGTTCAGAGCAAGCCAGGCGGATTCGAGCAATGGACCAGTTGATCAATCTTCAGGGCATCTCAGCACTAGCGCTACAACACCAGAGAATCAGCAGGGTGGGCTTCCAGATGCTGCGTCCAATTATTCCCCGATAGGCTCATTTAGCCCTGGGGCATACTCTATGTCATCGTCGACAAACACGCGCAGCGATACTGTGCCATCCAAACCAACTCCGCTTTCCACATCACAGGAGACCCAAGCAAATACTCGTGGTGAGTGCCGACTATGAGCTCCGTCCCGCTGATTCGTGCAATGCGATACATGACTAAAACGGATAAGCGAGCGCAGACAATCAATTTGTCAACGCAGGTCCACATACCCAGACTCAGATGTGTGACTCTCACGTTATTTACTCCCACTTTCCGTTTTTACGCGCCGACTTTTCTCGGTTGTCGGAGCAGGACATGAAATTCTTAGAATTGCAAGGCTGCTTGTGGGTTCCTATTCGAGAGCTGGCCGATGAATTCATGCAGGAGTATTTCCTTTATGTCCATCCCGGATTGCCCATGATTGACGAATCCCTCTTTTGGCCAATGTATTCACAAACATACCCTTTGGGAGGATGCTCATCAGTCATGTCACTTTTTGTTTTCCAGGCCATGCTGTTCGCATCATGCGCTGTGAGACTTCCCCAACCTGAGCTTAGCCCTGCTTATTTTCATAATGACTACATGTCATTTACTGACGCGTGACAGTATATACCACTCCAAACAATTCACAAGCTTGGATTCAAATCCATCATAGACGCCAGGGGGGAATACTACCGCCGGGCGAAGGTTCGTTGCATCTCTACGCAGACCCACTCAAATTTCCTGGGCATTCAGCTTCTAACGGGTTGTACCAGCTATTGTTCGATCTATGCGCAGAGAGAGACCCGATTTCCAGTGCTCAGGGATCGCTACTACTATCATATAACGCATCGATGAGGGATCGCAACAGGGCGAATTCGATCTGGGTATCAACAGCGATTCAGATGGCACAGAGCGCCGGCGCGGACGAATGCCATCTCAAATCGAATACAGATCCCCACTTCCAAAGCGCTCTAAAGCGCCTTTGGTGGTGCTGCGTTGTGCGAGACCGCATCCTTCCCCTTGGGGTGCGGAGGCCCCTTACTGCCTCCCTCGAGGGCTTCGATTTGGGTCAAATGGCTTTGACAGAAGCCGATTTTGCTGATGAGATTATTGGCTCCCGCGTATACAATGCCGAAACGAAAGCGACATTAACCCAGCTATTCCTCGGGCTATGTGATCTTTCCGTATCACTCACAGAGGTGATACTGACCATTTACCCCGCAGCCGGGTCTACTCTCAGCTATCTCTCGTCAGTTTCCAAAGTTGACGACATGCTGGGCCGCATCCAATCCTGCAAGTTGGCGCTCGAATCTTGGGCTAATGGTACAGCTCTCAGATTCCCAGGTTCAATGGCTACCATGCAGAAACACCAGTCCATTACTTTATTCTCAAATCTCAACTACATGTACTACCAGTAAGTTGCGAAGAGCACATCATTTCTCTACTTGATTTAATTTTCAATGTCTAGCACCGCGCGTCTCGCTCTGTACCAACATGAGAGTCTGGTCATCATCCTCCAGCCATTTGGGTTCACATATGCAGATACCCGTTGGCGCCACATCAAACTGCAGCTCGAGGATGCAGTGACCAGTGTAAGCGATAATCTGAAAGAAATAATCTATTGCAAGCTTGGCAAATATCTTCCCATTAGCATGTAAGTGTCTCACCAAGGCAGATTGACAAGGCAACTATTAATATTCCTCTTATTGCAGAGTGGCTTATTTGGCCACCCCACTCATCTTGAATATGCTAGATATGAAGCTATCCACCAGTCCATCTCAATTCGCCCACAGACAGCGCCAACTGAAAGTATACATGGATGCCATGAGAATTTTCAAGGCCCAATTCGATGGGACCGATGATGTTTGGGCCTTTAGCAAATCCGTCATCCATCAGGCGGTGGCCCAGAGACAGCAGCAAAGAATCTCTACCTTTGGCCAAAATGAACTGGGAAGGTCCACCACGGAAGGCCAACCGCCCACCGCTCTTGAATCCCGCACATTGACGAAAGATTGGGGTTATGTGTTTCTTCACCAGCCAGCTCTTTTCTTCCAGCTCACACGTACCATGGACAACTCCCTGTCAAAAGGGCAATACACTGAGGACGATAACTTTCCACTGACACCGAGGTCACCTCAAACGAACTTTGCGTGTACCAGCGCTGGAATACTAAACGATAACAACGATACCGATGGTACACACAAAGTCAGTCGTGATCAAGGAGACAATGATTCACTTGACGCGGACACGCATACTGCTGTAGATTCGGAAGGGAATACAGCGAATGAAGATGGGAGTGATTTGACGCCTCAGGTGAACCTAGAGGGATCTTGGTCCGATACAATTTTTGAGCATTACAACATGAGATCATCCCCATTTGTATCGGAGTACAACTTGTCATTTAACGACGGCGGAATGGGCAATTTTCTACTCTAAAAACATTTTCGTATGTAGAGCATTTAGACTATAGACCACTGCATTAATAGAATTTCATTGCGACCGATTGGTGGGAGTTAATGCATCAAAAGTACCTTACTACAGCTCCCATCACTGGTTTTCAGTTCTGATTGGGCTCAACTCACTCAAGATGTATCTCTGTCACATGTCATCTTATTCACAAGTCTCAGTACGAATAATGGCAGAGAGGTTGCGGATTACGATGGCACCAATGATTGCAGTCGATATCGAAATGGTGTTATTAGTTATAGGGGCGAGGTATGCAGCACCGGATTAATCACAAGCTCAAGATGTAATCATGAGCAGCATGCGATGGAACATGATCGAGTGCAAGGATGGTCTGCAAGGCTTCGATGCGGTTAGTGTCAGGGGCCGGAAGCTGCAAGCCCGAGTCTTGGCGCTGCCATCGTTTGGCTTCCCCGGATTGTTTTGGCCACTACCCCGCATCTGTCAATGAACCTCGCTTAGAGATTTTTGCCCGTCAGAGACGAGACCGGATCTGTTTCCCACCAGGGCTAGCAGGGAGTCGGAAGCTGACGCCGATGTCTTATAGCAGACCCGGCCTGAACGGTTGCGTTGCATTGCCAGCTGTAATGTGCTACCAGCCTAGCCTCCTGACACGTTGGTTCGAAGATTACGTGAAGAGGGTGTGCCGCAGCCACGCCGGTTAATATCCAAATGCTTACGGCTGCGCCTTGAGTCTTGCCAAGGTGGCGGCAAATCGCAAAGACTTAACCAAGAAACGCCTGGGAAACCCCATGTTCTAGGCGTAATCGGCCCTTCGACTTTCCTTTGTTTCAAGTAGAAGAGATGTAAGCGAGTTTCACCTACCCGTTAATGCACGCGTCAGTCTCCAGGAATATCCTTGTTTTGGAATTTTCTTTTCAGATCGCCAAGACTGCGGGTTTACCATTCCTGGACGTCGAGATTTTGCCGACCCGAACCGAGGTTGCATCTGTGCCGTTTTACTCAAATATTTGGAGGGTGAATGGCTATTAAAAGCCCATTGCGGAAGTCGAGACCAATCTCAGAGATGCTACACACGTCGGCATTGCATTCAGTTTAGTGATAGCATGTACGGTGCACAACAGATCGGGATCATCTTATCTATAAAAATCATAGCTGTGATGTTGGGCATATGCCCATCAGACTGCATCTAATTTTTTCACGCGCTGTCAACTTTTGCATCGCGACATCATGATGTTATTTCTCCTCTTGCTTCTGACTCTTCTTGATCTTGTATCACCCACAAAGAGCCAAAGCACTCTTGCCTCTAGCCTGAGCAGTCTGCCAAGCTGTGCTGTAAGCTGAATCGCCACTGCAATAAGCGTGAATTGAGCACAGATGGCTGACTAAACTGCTTAGATCGGGTGCTTTAACACGTCGATCGCTCATTCATCATGCTCGCTCACAAACCAGACGTGCATTTGCACCACTGTTTCGCTCCAGGCCGAGCTTGAGCAGTGTGTCGGAAGCAGCTGCACCATGAAAGAATCTCTGAGTACATCTTGAACGCCAAGAGCTAATGAGTGCTCGCTAACCATCTCTTCCAGCCACAAAAAATGCTACGATGGCGCTCTGTGGAGCCTCGACTCGCGACAAATCTTCCGACTACAAATGGACTACGATATCCCTAACAATTCTATCTACCATTCTTGTCGCCCAGCGATTCGGATTCAAGATATATGCCCATCTTACTATTGGGGCCGACGATTGGCTGACCTTGACCACCCTTTTACTTCTCATTACCAATGTCGTCATCAGCGCAACGCTATTAGTCGGCAACGGCATCGGAAAAGACATTTGGACCTTGGAGTTTCATCAGATCACCGATTTCGGCATGACCTTTTTTATCAGCATGACATTGTATTTCGCTCAAGGTGCAATATTGAAGCTTGCCTTTCTCGCCTTTTTCCTTCGGATTTTCCCAGACAACAGAATCCGTCGCGTTATCTTGCTCACGATAATCTGCGATTCTGTATACGGCATTACATTTTGCGTGGTCACGGCCTTCCTTCAGTGCAGGCCCATCAGCTATTTTTGGACGCTTTGGGATGGGGAGCACACCGGAGTGTGCCTCAATAGAAACGCAATTGCCTGGGCCAATGCGTCAATCAGCATCGCGCTTGACATTTGGATGCTGGTCATTCCACTCCGTGAGCTGAGAACCCTGCGACTTCATTGGAAGAAGAAGATCGGAGTCGCTATCATGTTCTCAATTGGCTCATTGTAAGTCTTCCTGCTAGTGTTATGTCGTCAAGCCAGAAGGCTGACTTGATTCGTAGTTTCACCATTGTCAGCATTCTTCGTCTTCGATCGCTCGTGAAATTCCGAGCAGACTCAACAAACCCTACCTGGGAATACATGGATGCCGCTCGATGGTCAATGGTTGAGATCAATGTGGGAATAATTTGCGTCTGTTTGCCCTCCATGCGGCTGATGCTTACGCGGGCCTTTCCCAAATTCATGGGTTCTTCGGCGGCATCTGGATCTTACACTGGTTATAAGAACAACGATAACAAAAGTCGACAGCGAAATTATGCCGCCCAAGGTTCCGATGTCAATACGACAGCCAACGTGGAACTTGACTCGTATGTGACACCAAGAAAGGGCATCCTCTGTTCAAAAAGCTTTTCTGTGGAGACAAAGGAAACAGACGAGACGCGCTTGGTTTATAGGCAAGAGGGTGTGTGAAGTGGACTTTTCGCAATTGTGCAATGTGCTAAAAACGGATCATTGCTGATTTCTTTCGTCAAATCTTGCCATGAGATCTGGAATGCGATTTAGTATTATTTTGGGTCTAGGATAATTCTACAGAAAGGGAAGTGCATGGTGTAGGCAATCTTCATAGGCTTGAGTAATTTCACCCTGATCAAGTATACTCCATTGCTGAGACAAACTTTGCTTCAACTTGGCCCTCAATATGCTGAAGGCGTGTAAATCCAGGCAGTTGGCCATTGGAGGATGCCTCTTGGAATGCATTTTATTCTTCGCGGGCCAGTGCTAATTTTACTCGATCTATCACTTTCCTCTGCAGCTCCCAAACGGATCTCGTGAGCATCCAGACGCCTAGTCTCTATCCGGCTCCCATGTTTGGTGTGGTTCCATCGAATGAGGGGCCGTTCTGATCACAGGCCAGTGTCGCTACAATCAGTAATAACACCTTGACCATTGTCAAAAGCCTCACAGCGAAAAATGCCCGCAGTTAACGGGAAGGACCCTGGAGGAAGTGATGTTAGCACACTGACGTTGACGTTGTGGGACAAGTGAGTCTGCCGCCCCACAACGATGCTACCCGGTACTTGGCGAAAATCCTTATACTTCGTGTCAACGACAAAAATGCAGATCGGAGCCACAGTGTCACGGTGGGATATTGAGATTTTAATTATTTTCGTGTATGGTGGAATTTTTCACCATGTGAATTTTATTTATGCTAAGTTGTGTATCCCGGATAACACGGCGCAAATTTACGGCACCACGTTTTCATCGCTCACGAACATAGCCATCAAGCAAAGAAGAATTGGGTGCGAGAAGGAATTAAAATACCAAAGAATTTTCGACTGTCAGCGGAAAATGAAATACAGAGGGCTATTTAGGAGTTCATCGCGATGGTGTACTCCTCAGTCCAAAATTTTACTCAATGTTTGTATCAACAATTGGAATGATGCTTGACACGCTGATCAAACTGATCCAACCACGTGGCCTATGAGTGAAAGACATAGCACATCTTTCTAAGATGACCGTTCCTTGCCGTATTAAGGGTTGAGGTGTGTCGGTTAGAGCGGAAGACGAAAGAGGTAAACGCCGAAGGCACAGCCAAGAACAAAGTAGCGTCTCTGCGGGCGCTCTGTCTTACACACCCCACCTAGTTACCCATATCACGGTTCTGATAGATAAAATCGCTCAATTACCTCATCGATCGAATGGCATCGAATACACCGGCCTCATCAGACCAAGCATTTAAGAAAAGACAGTGCCTGCGGATCTAGACCTAGATGTGGTGTTGTTCCAAAATTGATCCCATCCACTTATTGGTTTTGTGCGACATTGGTTGAGAGTCAGTTCGAGGTTCTAATAATTGACATGATTCGGTGTTCGACTTCAACGAGTCGAACGGACGGGGACCTATTCTGCTTGGGTGTTCCGACGACTCTTGATGGGTGGGTAGAAACTTGATTCTTGCAGCTCGCTTCTCCCCAGTAAAGAATTTGGCCTGTGGCGGAAATGGAAGGCTAGCCACAACCACTTGTCGACATGCCCAGTTTTGAGATCCAAAAGGCCTCCGTGGGGGTTCATCGCCTTGCCAAAAGGGCAACCATTAGAAATGTAACAGGGGTGAAACGAGACAGTATTTGTTCCAAAATCCATGGGACAGCTATTTTGAGCTAAAACATGTGGTTCAGACATGCATGGTTGCAACAAGCGAGTTTCCTAAAGGGGTGTAGCTGATAGAAGCTAAGAAAGACTACAAGGTTCAGCTGGGAACTTTTGTTTATCAAACGAAAAAGAAGAGAATGAAAGAGCTCATCAGCTTTCATCATTTGTGGATTTCCATAAGTAGCCTGCTTCGCCACCCATTCTTCTTCACAAGCCAGCAAAGCTCAATAATATCTATCCGGAATACCTTATCTTATTGAAACCTCAATCAACGAAACTCCTTGTGCTGGTTGAGTAGTACGTTGAAATGCAATCTGCCTACATCGCGGTATTATTTGCCATTGCGGCCGTGGCGTTTTCTGCACCTCTTCCAGCTCATCAGCTAGAACACCGCCACCCTGACCTCGAAGAAAAGCGAAGCCCCGCTGACTGTGGTGCTTATTTCGATCTGGAACGTTGCTGAGGCAGGAACTGTACTTCTCGGTATCAATCATGGACAATACTTGAGGCTTGGGACCGAGACGAGAGGAACTCCGACTCTAGCACATCAATGGCTCAATGTTGAGCTGGAAGCATGTTGAGCCAATCTTGAAGAACGAGGAAATAACATATTGGATTTGGAAATAGGTTGCTGGACAAAGCATTTTTGCCAGGAGAATTGGAGCGAACTTGTAATCAGCAGCTCTATCTACGGCAGCTAGGAGAACATGATACCTCATTCTAATTGATCAATGCAATGCTGCGTTTGCCAAAGCATCGGCCTCACGGTTAAGATCGCGCGGTACATGATACCACTGAACTTGAACACCGACCATAGATAAGAGTTGCGTCTCTTCACACAGCATTCTGAACCCGTCGCTATTCTTGATGGTATCGCCTCCACGGTTGTGATAAACCTGCTTCAGGTTGTCAAACGTCCACTGCGGCAGGTGTTTGCACATGCAATCAACCAGGTAGCTGGAGTCAGTCGCCAAAATGAGTCGAAATCGGCAGGCCTTCTGGCGGGAGTCGGGGATAGTGAGCGTCGAGGAAGTCATGATACCGGATAGCAGTGAAGAAGGGTATGGTGTGATGGATGGCTAGCTGCAGCGTCTATGCCCTTCTGACCCACAAGCCAACTAACGCCACAGATGTTGCAGTAGGTGAGTTCCATGCGTCCTGGGAGGCATTTAGGTTGGATACCGAATGTGTTCTCCGGCCCCACAATCTCGTCATCCATATCTGGACTGAAGCGGGCTGTAGAGCCGACGAGAACGAAGACGCGGTTAGGGTTGGGCATTTTTTGTGCCAATTGGGTGGCCAAGCTCAAATGAGATAATACGTGAGTAGTGGCACGGAGCTGCCCCTCTACGGCCAGATACGCTGTGACAGAACCAAGTAATTGACTTACATTTGAGGTTTTTCTTGCCCCAACTCTGTCTTTAACCGAACCTTAGCCGGGGCTTCGATGATGCTGCCCCACCATACCCATGAGCTTATGCCCGATATGATTTTGGTGTAGAAAAATTGGGACTCTGTATAGCTCCTCAGACATGAGAGGGCCTTTATCCTCTAGCTTGATGAGTTGGGCAACTCCCTGTACGTTCGGCTGGCTTTCAAGCAAAGGTTTAAGCGCGTTCTCGCTGAGATGGACGCTTGCTCGTGTATACCTGGCAGACGAGATAAAGCAAGACCCCAGATTCACGCTGTCTTATGGCTCTACTTTTGGCAAATTCTTCTAGTACCCCCGCGGTCCTAATCTCGAAAACCGCCGTTTCGGGAAATGGACCTGAGGAGTGCCATGTGTAGCTCGAAGCCCAGGCTACAATTTAGTGGCAGCGATAGGGTCTCAACAGGGTCTCTCTCCCAGCCTGTGGTGGCTGTAGTCCTGAGTGGCTCGGTAGCTCAAGCTAGACCCGTGTTGGTTGAGCTTCCAATGCGCGAGTGGCTTTCCCTTGATTTTGGCAGCTCGTCGAAGTTGGCTCGCCGGTAGGGGTTCTGCTCGCAGCTGCCGATGCGCCTACTCATTCCATGCTACTGCCACGGCACAGCCGGATTGGGCATGATGTGATCTGTCACGTCCTGCACATTGCTGAGCGAAGAATATGCAGGTGCGGTTCGCTGAGACGTGATGGTGGCTTTTAGGCATGACCCAACAAAATTTAGTGTCGACATTAACGCGCTCGTGTCCTTCGCCAAGCTTGTTGAACCAGGAAACGAGGGCCTCAGGTTAGATAGGCCTCATCATGAAGACCCCCTCAACCAGGCAGGCATGAATGGCGCGCCCAAAAAGACTATAATGGCGGGCGGGGTCCGACTGTGCCTTTTCGTCTCCGCCATGTCCACCTGGCGTTGGATGAACGCCGTGATTGGGTTCTCGCCGTGAGTTGGCGCCGTAGTCAAAATCCTGCTTCGGTTTGAGTGTGCTAAGCTTGCATTTCAGTCACTTGCAGGGATTATGCCCAACCAAGGCGTCTGAAATCGATAGTACATCATCGCTTACCTAAATTTATAGCGCAAAATCTCGCTTTAGTGCAGGTAGCAATGTTGCGCTGACCGATGTAATTGCCGTGTTTGTTAAAATTTTCTAGCGACAATTAGGATTATTCAAGTATTATGGACTTTTTTAAGAAGTGATCTGTACCTTTAGCTATGTGGGTACAGCGACCCAAGTGTAGGCTTAGCACACGCAAAGGGATGGATTGTTGAACGCTCTCGTATGTTGCTGTGGCGTTTTGCGTCCTGAATCAACATGTCTTTCCTCTCACTATCAGTCAATATTGCGGCACTCTGACCCACGCATATGTATCATAGGCTCCAGAAGACGTGGTGTTGTGAAGGCCTCGATCGTGTGATGGTGTTTTCAGACCTCTTCTCGGTTGCGGATTGTCACTGGCACAAGCCGACCCACCCCTATGCTGTGCCGTGCCCACATTTACATGTACCAGTGAGATAGAAGATAATCGCGCGCTACGTATTGTATCCCACAACGGATTATCCCAATTAATTCGGTTTCTGGCGTGGGGTGGATGGTCTCTGCTGTGCCGTGCCGTGTGCCGTGCCGTGCCCACCTCGCCCTAGTGTGTCGGGTTGAACGTTCCAATTGGGGGTTACAATGTGTGCCGTGTATCCACTATCTTGCCGCCTTGGTGTGCATGTTAAGAAGCTTAGTGGGTAATCATTAACCTTAAAAGTGCCTCGGCGACTGGTTCAGGAGGAATCTGCTCCCTTGAGACTGGAATTCCTTGTGGGTCTTCAGGTTGCTTGCTTGGAAGTACGCAAATCGCAGGGCAACTGGGCAGAAAAAAAAAGGGGTCCACAAAATTTCACTCACTCTGTTAGCTAGACTTCTAAGGCGGCAAACCCAGAAGCAATTCAGCTTCTAAGAAGATCCAAGCCTAGTGCAATGCGAGTTTAGTACACTGCAGGTTGACGTGGTCGCCCGTTTGTCTGCGCATGGCGAGCTGAACCCGTGATGAAACAATTTTATTACGATAATCGTAACCTGTATCAGGTTGAAATATATCTTACACTCCACGTAAACTTTTTTTTTTTTTTTTTTTTTTTTTGAATGGCTGAGCCTCGAAATAGACACGAGAACCGACTACACTTTCATTTCTTATTGCACCTACTCGAAAAGATCAACAATCCCACTTCTAGTGCTTATTTGTTGGATTCTTGTGTTCAGGCTTTGTGCAAGTAGGCAAAAGCCCGGACGAGAGACGACATGATGAACGAATTCGCCATGGAAGCACAATCAATCGAACCGGCCATCACACATGGCTGGGATGAGAATGCGCTGACCCTATCATCCAAACAAGACCCTACAGTACCCCGGTATATTTCGACACCTTCCGACCCAGGCTCCGAGTATACCGACTCAGAACAACTGTCTGAGAAGGACGGAAACCATGTCCAAGTTGATGATTGGATTTCAAATATCTCCAAAACTCGAGCAGCCCAGTTCATCGGCGACAGGGCTCGTGTTGGAGTCCTGCCAAACCGTGCTAGCTTGTTTCAGTTCATCATTGAGTCTGATATTTGCGCGTCTTTAAAGCATTTCTGCCAGCAAACCCAACTCGCAGAGCTTGCAGTACTCTTTGCTTCATTTCGCGCGGCTCACTATCGCCTCTCTGGCGTTCAAGATGCCCTGATTGGTGTGGTGGCGACCGACTCAGCCCAACAGCTGCGGCTGCGGGACAACGGGCTGGGCGATTTGCACTGCATTGAAATCAGTATTCAGGATGAGTCGTTCGACGATGTCGTACACCAGGCTTCAGAAAACCTCAGAAATTCGCAGGCCAATCCAACAGTGTCCTTGACAGACTTTGTTCGCCGAATTGAAGCGGCTGGTCTTGAAAGATCGCCTGTCCCAGTACTTTTTGGCTTCTGCTCGACCCAATCAAGTGAGTCTGCTGTCTCCGAGAAAGAAGACGTCCGGGCAACTTCCGTCTTTGATCTTGAGTTTCAAATACTCCAGGAAGCAGATATTTTGCGAGTTGAAATACTCTACTCCAGCCAGATCTATCATGTAGAAACCATTCGCAGCGTTGTTTCTACCTTTAGAAGCGTCATGAAGGCTGGTATTCAGCAGCCCAAGGCTCTCGTGAAAGAGCTGCCGTTGCTTAGCAATCTCGACTTCTCAGTTCTGGATACCATGGGCCTGATTCAGACAGATCGAACAAGCTATCCTCGAAATGACAGCGTCGTCGATGTGTTCCACCAGCAGGTCGCCGCATGCGGTTCCAAAATAGCCGTTCGAGATGCCACAGCCGAGCTGACTTACGCTCAGCTCGATGCTATATCAGATTCCATCGCTCGGTGGTTGGTGAAGCGTGGGCTGCCAGCTGAAACTCTGATTGGAGTGCTTGCGGATCGGACTTGTCAGACAATTGCTGTCTTCTTGGGTATTCTGAAAGCCCACTTGGCCTATCTGCCATTCGATATTCGGTCACCAGCTGCCAGAATAGACTTGATTCTATCAACTCTTACAGGACCCAAGCTGGTTCTCATTGGGAACACTGTTGACATTCCAGTCATCCAATGCGAAGATGTGGAGTTCATTCGATTTGAGGACGCCATCAAGCACAGGGTTGATGAGTCTGTTGTTCAGGCTACGACAAAAATGATCCTTCCGTCACCGGAAAGCCTTGCCTATGTCATGTTCACATCGGGATCCACGGGTAAACCAAAGGGAGTCATGATAGAACACCGTGGCATTGTTCGACTAGTCAAGGGAAGCAAACTTACACAGCAGCTACCTGACGATGTAATAATGTCTCATCTATCAAATACAGCCTTTGATGCCGCAACTTTGGAGATATATGGATGCCTTCTAAATGGAGGTACGCTCATCTGTATCGACACCGAAACACTCCTGGACGATCGGGCTCTCAGCTGTGTCTTTGCCGCCGAGAGAGTTCAAGCCGCCGTCCTTACTGCTGCCCTTTTTAAACAGTATATTCTCCACTGCCCGAGCATTATTTCCCAGCTCTCCAAGCTGTATTTCGGAGGAGAACGAATGGATTTGAAGGATTTCACTGCCCTAAGAACCGTGATGACTGGGACATTAATCAACGGCTACGGACCAACTGAAAATACGACCTTGAGTACGATGCATATCATCTCGAAAGATGAGGCGTATCCCAATGGACTCCCGATTGGGCAAGCCATTAGTAACTCCGGAGCATATGTGATGGACGAACAGCAACGGCTTGTGCCTTTAGGAGTTCTCGGAGAGCTTGTGGTAACTGGTGATGGCCTGGCCAGGGGATATACCGATTCCAGTCTGGATGTCAACCGTTTCATCTCTGTGGAGATTGGCACAGAGCGGATGAGGGCTTATCGAACCGGTGACATGGTGCGTCGTCGGCCAGTGGACGGAGAAATTGAGTTCTTCGGGCGTCAAGACGGACAGCTGAAGATTCGTGGGAACCGCATTGAGGTTGGCGAGATTGAGCATGTGATAGGATGTCACAGTGGTGTAGATGACGCCGTGGTCGTCTTGCAAAAGGATGACAAGCTTGGGCCTCGACTGGTGGGCTTCATCACGGTTAGCCGCGATGGGAAGTCGAACCCTAAAACAGATCCTGAGGCGGATAAACTGGTGGCCATTGAGATACATGAGATTTTGAAGGGCCGATTGCCGCCATACATGATACCTGAAGAGATCAGTATCCTGGATAAGATGCCAGTGAATCTCAACGGCAAAATTGATCGACGAGCTCTTGAGCAAATGGAACGAGGCCGAGGGTCGAGGGGCAAAGGTGCTGAAGGGCATATAAGACCCCCCACAACGGAAATTGAGCTACGAATCCACAAGGTATGGGCTGAGTGCCTTGGCCTCAGCACTGACAGCTTTGGCTTGGACGACAACTATGTCGACCTTGGAGGGGAGTCAATGAGTGCCATGAGGATTGTCACCACTGCTCGCGAAGCTGGCATAGAGCTCACGGTTCGAGACATCTTGCATCATTCGACGATCGGCAAGCTAATCTCCAGCAATGCCTTTGAGTTGAATGAGACATCCACAAAGCTCGAAGAGGTTCATCTCGTTGATGCTGCTACCAAGAAGGCCGTTCTTGAAAAGTTTCGAGAACTTGATGTTGGGATTAACTGCGATTTGGTGGAGGACGTCTTCCCCACCTCGAACACGCAAGACGAGTTCTTTTTCGAACCTGGAGTGTGGCGACAATTCGTCGAGTACTTCCACATGGATCTAGGCAATGACGATATCGACTTGGAACGCTTCAAGGCGAACTGCGCTGCAGCATTGGCGAGGCACCCGATTCTCCGTGTCTGCTTTGTTGAGGGTCTCATGGGAAGAAATTGGCAGTTGCTGCTCCGTGAATTGGAGTCACCGCTTCGCATCCACAACGTTGACCAGGACTTGGAAGAATTCTATCAAGACTTCATTCGCAAAGATGTGGACACGTTGACGCAATATGATGCTCCGACGGCAGTTATGCTTTTTAGAACCAAGGACCAAGGAACTCGTCTGGCTATTCGCATGCAACATGCCCAGTACGATGCTCTTTCGGGACCAATTATTTTCAAATCTTTCCTAACCGGAGATGAAGACCTGCCACCGCCTTCGGAGTGCCCCAACTTTTTTCACTACATGGACTATGCCTTGAAAAAACGGCCCGAGGCTATTTCGTACTGGAAGAAGCGACTAGAAGGCGCGTCGGGCATCACCAGCCTCCAAGACAAGCTTGGTCCCCAGAACTGCCCCAACCCCAGGCCAGTCGCTGGGCACGCACAAACCAACCTGCCCAACTCTCCCAGCAAGTCCATCATGCTGTCGTCCATTGTGAACGCCGCATGGACTGTCTTTTTGGGACTGTTTGTTGGCGTGGATGATGTCCTCTTCTGGGAAACCGTTGCGGGCCGAAATTCTGCCATCCGAGGCATTGAAGCCATCGTGGGGCCAGTCATCAGCTCAATTGTCATTCGAGCGATATTTCCATCCATGCGAACACCGCTTCATTTGGTCCAAGACATTCAAGAGCAGATGCTAGGCTGCGGCGAAGCAGACTCCCTGGCCAAAGAGATCGTTTCCGAGTGCACCGACTGGCCCTATGAACTCTTTGACACCTTGCTGCAACACCAGAGCTATGGCTGGTATCCAACCGTGGAGTACCTGGGAGTGAAGCGCGAAATCCGCTTCGGTTGGAATCCTCATCTATTGGAACCCATTCCCTGGGTATCAACCTATGAGGAAAATGGCCGTCTGAGTGTCAACGTCTATGCCTGTAGCCCTCAAATGTCAGACCAGATGGCGGAGTGTATAGCTCATGATATTTGTCATATTGTGGACAAGATCGCGGATGGTCTGGATGTGCCTTTCCAGGAGTGGTTGGATAGTATCAAATTAACTAGTTTAGATTTGCTTAACCAGAATTAGTTTAGATATTGATTAGTCAAAATAATTCTCGACTGAGGCTAGGTTATTCAAACAGGATTTATGTGATACCTACCGGTCTCAAATGCTGCGATTAGAGTCGTCATGAGAGCGATTGTTTGATGTCAAATGGCCTAAATTTTGAAACATTATCTCTCCCATGGATATGATTTTGATGTAAATGAACAACGAAAGTTTGCGATGTCCTGCAAGTGTGTAATACCCAGTACATACACAGACACTCTAGCAGGAACGATCATGAATTAGCAGCTACAACGATCCGCCTAAGCACGGCCTCTTAGTTAATAAATCATCTTTTAGTGAGGAGTTTGCATAGTTTCGCGTTTGGAATGCCCTGGAAGCAAAACTTCTTCTCAATACTTCTGTGCTATTCCCACGGAAAGGGAACAGCACCTAAATCTTTATTCAGGGTTATAGAAATATTTCTAGGCTAACGAAGAAACCCAACCTCCTTCCAGCCTCGAATGTACATGGCTAACAAATCTTGATGAATCGGGCCCAGACTCGTTAGTGTGACTGAGTGTTCCCGACTGCGCGTCGTATCCAACACCGTGCCACCACACGACATGCGAATGAAATCCGTCTCGAAGAATTCTGCAAGGAGTGCCGCTGGGTTGTGCGAAACCAAGCTAGGGGGGAATTGGCGAACTCGCTGCAACCATTGGCGGTAGGGAATGATGTTGACTGGCGGAATATTGAGAGCCTCGGAAAGCATCCTAATCATTTCAGGCCAAGGCTGCCGCACGGGATTTTCAATGTGGTAGACGGGATGCGCGGGCTGTTCTTGCAACAGCAGCTCCCCTAGTGTGGCCGCCACATCGTTGACGGGACACCATGATAGCAAGCCTTTGAGATCAGGCAGAATACCAAGAGTCTGGGAGGATTTGATCAAGTGAATCAAATGCTCCACTGGGTTCCAAAAACCATTGATCCGAGATCCTGAGATCTGTCCCACGCGGACAGTCATGACCCGAAAATGGGTTGGATCCCGGTGCAGCGTTTCGTCCAGCATGCGTTCGCAGATTAGTTTGGCGTCAGCGTACCCCATTGGCAGCGCAGACTCTGCTCTCACCCTCTGTTCAGGCACAGCAGCCTCGCCAGTCAGCAAGGGATGGCAGCCGACGACTGAGACAGAGGATACGAATTGGAATCCCACTCGTCGACCACCAGCAGGACGGCGACTGGCAGACTCGCGGCAGAGCTCAATCAAATTCCGCATGCCTTTGAATTGGGGCTCAAATGCATTCGTTGGGCGCGTCATACTCATAGCCCAGGCGTTGTGCACCACGTCAGTGACGATATTTGCGAGGCGGTCATAGCTGCTGGCTGAGAGACCCATCATGTCGGCAGAGCAGTTAGTTTCGATAATCTCAAGCTTTGATAGTGAGTGCTCATCAAGCACAAGACCCCGTGACGTCAAGGCCTCGTATTGCCTAGTATTTGAATCTGAAGTGCTCAATCTATTGAGACAAATTACTTTGTAAACTTCGGGTTGTGACGCAAAATGTGCGACCAGATGCGAGCCGAGACTGCCTGTGGCGCCAGTCACCAACACGCAATGTCGTGAATCCCCTGCAGGTTCATCTCGGGCATGCAATGTACTGCTCGTCAATGGAGCAAAATCTTTCGTGTGTTTGTGGACAAGCGTGTCGATTATAGCTTGGCGCGAGGCAGAGTCAGCTGTTGGGTTCACAGGAAGCGAGGGAGGTATAAATACCCGTTGTTGCTGCTGGCCCGAAGCCAGTGCGATGATGACGCGCTGGATGGAATTCTCTGGGAGGTTTCCATCTGACCAGTCAACGTGGCCGTATCCGTTGGCGTGCAGCACCTTTTGCCAGTGCTCAGGTTGTGAGAGGGCATGTTCTCGGCCATCGTCAAAGAGCCACCATCCTTCGACCAAACCAAAAACAGAATCAACCCATGGCAGTGCCTCAGTCATTTCCAACATGATCAGGAACCCATCCGGGCGAAGCATGCGATGAATGTTCTTGGTAGTTACTGCCAGGCTGTGGGTTGCGTGAACACAGTTGGTTGCGAGCACGACATGTTGGCTTTCCAGGAATTTGGCTGGTGGAGTCTTTTCAATGTCGACAACTTCGAAGCGCATCCAAGGGTACGCTTTGAATCTCTTTCGCAGCCCTGCCACCAACGAGGGGGAGATGTCGGTGGCAGTGTAACAAAAGGGAATACCAGAGCGGGCGAGGAGCGGGACAAGCCCCGACGTTGTGCCACCCGTTCCAGCGCCGATTTCCAAGATGTTGATGGGCTCATGCTGCTGTGGAAGTTGATTCAGCCAGCTATTCCAAAAGTGCTGCAGCTGGCGGATCCAAGCGACGTTGATTGGCGATTTGCCGTACATGCCGGAAGCAAGCTCACGGCCCTCGGGGCTTCCAAACAGCAGTTGGATCCCCTCCATCTTGCCACTCAAGCATTCACCCAACTTCGCTCCAGTCAGGCTAGTCAGCTTATGGTCATAGGAATGCTCGGGATAATCCCGGAGAAGCTCTTGAAGCAGCACTGCGGCGGACTTGCTTGGTGTAGGCACTACTGTTCGAGTAATGGTGGAGCCTTGGATGTCCACGATTCGAGCATTCTCAAGAAGCCCGTAAAGCACATCCACAACCTTGGTATGTCTGAGAGGGTGATTGATGCGCTCAAATATCTCGCCAGCGTGCGCGGCACGAAGATCGCAACCAAATTGCACAAAGGCGTCCAGTGTGTGCACAACAACAAGCTCGGTCAATCTTGGGTTGACGTGGTTCGAGTAGCCAGCAAGGTTGCTTTCTTTGATGAACTCATCCGTCAGCCTTCGCGATTCAGAAAAAGTCTCAATAATGGAGGCTTCCTCAATTTTGTGCGTCGATGGTAAGCTTGGAATCTCAACTTCCAGGCTTGATTCATCCGCGTCGTCTACCAGATCTTCGTCGTCCTCGCTACTATTCTCATCAACTCCTGAAGAATCCGAAGCTCCCAGGTTTACTTGGATGCAGTTCACCAGGCTTCGGACATCTGACATGTCCATGAGCTCCTCCAGCTCAAACTTGATGCTGAATTCCTTTTCGACTTCGCGGGCAACTTCCATGGCCAGCAGCGAGTCGATGCCGAGCTCGACCAGATCCGAGCCGAGTTGAATATCTTCCGGCTCAAGTCCCAACAGTGTGCAAAATAGTTTTCGAACGCCACTAAGGATATCAATGCTCGGGTTCTTCTTGACGGCAGGCTCTTTCTTGGCAAGCTTGGGCGCCTTGATGGGTTTGGGAGCTGGTTTAGCGGGGATCTCAACAGCAGCCATGATGGACACGGCCGGTGCAGCAGCTGGCACTCGAGTCAAAAGGCGGGACATTCCAGAAATAGAGACTTCGACAAAATGAAGACCCAGAATAACCCAAACCAACTTGCCATCGGAAGAGTCAAAAACGAAAAGATCGCTTACCCACTCTTTAGGCGATGGTTGGTGGTGTCGTGCGTATACGTCCCATTGGCTTGGTCGTGCACCAATGGGAAGACTGGGAGACCCGATCCACTGCTCAACTCGGTTGGACAGGTACATTTTGCCAGCTTCAAACTCAGTCATGCAGTTCAAGAAAATTCCAGCAACCTGGCAAAAGGTATCGCCAAGACCCACACTTAGAATCGAACCTTTCTCGTCCTGCTTGTGGATTCGTCCAGCAGATTCGTTGCCGACCGATGCAATTTTCTGCAGCCCCTTATATTCATCACTGTTGTACTGAACAATGCCTGCGAACGCTTTGTAAATGTTTCGGCTGCCCTGGATGACTTGGTCGGCCTCTTGTCCGTCCAGAATCGCAAGCGCACGTCGACGATCAGCAAGTCGCTCGTACTTGGAAAAAGTCTGTGCAGCTTCTTGTGCTGTTCGGAAAAAGATGCGACCAGAAACGTGCTGGGTCCGCTTTGAGGCCGCACCACTCCTATCCATGCTAGTTACGGAGAACTCCCAAGCGGTTGGCTCGCCTTTAATCTTTTCGGCATCGAGCCAGACTAATTTGGATTCGTCTATACATAGCGGAGTATCGCTTTCCATGTCTTGTAGGTCGGGCATCAGCTCCGAGTTTTGAACTAGACTCCGAATTGCGTCTCTCGCAATGACTTGTTGAAGCATGCTTGGGCAAATAGGAGCTGTCTGTACAATGATGTGGGCGCTGACGTATTCCTTGAATTCCTGCGACGTGGTGTTGACCTGAAAGCGCGCATGGCGACTGCTTGAATCTGTGTATCCTAAAAATGTCCAAAGTCCCGTCGCCGGAGTCTGGAATTCGGGAGAAGCTGTGACAACCTTGGGCTCAAGTATGCGCCGCTCGAGCCAGTGTCGAGACTTTTCAAACTGGTACGGCGGGAGGAGAAGCACAGGGTGCTCTGAAGCCTTCTTCGAATGTCCCCAGTAAGCCGTGTTCAAACCCGCTTTCCAAAGGTTGAGCGTCGCGTCTGTGATGTTTTGGACCGCTCCAGAATTTGTCATGTTGATGGACTGGAAGGTCATACTCTTGGATACTACGGCCCTGCTAGCCATGGTGGTGATGCCTGAGCCGGATCCGATCTCGAGCCAAATGCTTGACGGATATTTGGATGCCAGTCTCTGGACTGCGTTGTGAAAGTATACAGGCTCTCTCATGTGAGAAGCGAAAACCTTGGCCGAAACAGGGCCAGTAGTAGGGCTCTTGGTGGCCCTCTCTAACGGAATAGTGGGATCGCGGAAGATGAGTTCATCTCCCAACCTTTCGAGTTCCGGTGCAATCGGATCGACCAAAGCGGAATGGAATGCGTTGGTAACATCCAGAGGTTTGGCCTTGATAGAGCTCCACGTTTTATCAGCCGAGATAGTCTCTCTCAAAGATTCCATGGCTTTGGATGTACCAGCCAATGTGAAACTTCGAGGGCCGTTGAAGCAAGCAATATTCACGGGAGCCTCTTGAGAGTTTGCCTCGTTGGTCTCGCGAAGCAGCTCCTCTAAAGTCTCTAGCTCCGAGTCAACAGCCATCATTGAGCCACTGTCTGAGCCCCAATTCTCCTCAATAAGGCGTGCACGGGCAGCAATCATTTTCAATGTGTCCCTGACTGTTAGCATACCAGAGATGCACATGGCTGTGAGTTCACCAAAGCTATGGCCCACAAGCGCTGCAACTTGCACACCACTCTCAATCCAACTTTTCGCGCACGAGTATTGCAAAGCAAACAGCATAGTCTGCAACTCAACAATGCTATTCCTGGGAGTTCGGTCAAAGATTGCGGGAAGAATGCCGCTGAGTCCAAGCGACAAAGCAATCTCATGACATGCGTCAAGATGGGTGCGCAACGACTCAAATTTGTGATAGGCCTCGGGGTCTAGCCCGATAAAATTGGACCGCTGACCTCCGAAGCATAGAATTACAGGCCTCGTCGAGTCAGACCGAGTCAAGACTGACAATTCAGCACGGCCATTTGCAAAACTCTCCAGTTTAGCCTGGAGGTCTTCAATGGAGCTGCTACCAAAGATCAGAGCCTGTCCGAGCGAGCGATTGGACTGGCGCTCAAGTTGGAAAGACAGATTTTCAATCGTCAATCTAGTGTCGGTGCTCTTGTTGAGTCGGATAAACTCGGCAAGCTTGAGGGAGTATGCCTTCAAAGACCGTTTGTCCAAACCAGAGAGCCAGAATGGACGCTGTGACGCGGATCCGCTGCTTAAAGAGCGAGTCGCATCCACTGTACGAACGGACATGTCTTGGGCTACAACCAAGGATGCGTTGGACCCCGATGCGCCATAGTTATTTAGCAGAGCTGCTCTAAAGTTCGACTCCCATGGGCCCATATTTCTCGGAATCTCAATCTTGTCAGATAAAGACGCATCGAGCTTTGAGCTAATCTTCTGAAAGCTAGGCTGAGGAGGGATGGAGCCATGATGGATCATCAGCAAGAGCTTGATCAGACCGGCAATTCCAGAGGCACACTCGAGGTGGCCGATAAGGCCCTTTACTGAACCCAGAGTGAGAGAATTTGCTCGGCCGGGTCCACCCAACACGCTGCGAACACTTTCATATTCAGCCTTGTCGCCGACCTGTGTTCCGGTCCCATGAGCCTCGACGACGGAAATTTGCTTGGGCTCAAGTCGAGCTTTGCGAATAACGCTGGCAAAGACGTTTGACAAGGAATTAACACTTGGCGCAGTGATGGCTGAGCAATTCTCATTTTGGTTCACACACGATGCCCGGATGACGCCGAGAATCTGGTCACCATCTCTCACAGCAGCGGATCGCTTCTTCAAAAAGACGGCTCCAGCGCCTTCACCTCGACAATACCCATCAGCAGCCTCGTCAAAGGGCTTGCACTGGCCCGATGGGCTGAGGAAAGAGGCGCCATCGAGGTTCTGGTACCACTCAGGGTTCGTCATGATGCTTGTACCTCCAGCAATAGCAGCATCACATTCATCTTCGAGAATCGCCTTGCATGCGTGATGAACCGCTAGGGCAGATGAGGAGCAGGCCGTGTCAATGGTCAGACTGGGTCCGCTCCAGCCGAAGAAGTGGCTAATCTTTCCGGCAGCAAACGCCTTGAGATTACCTGTGGCGGTATAAGCCGTCGCGTCATGGCAGGCAACGTTATCTTCGTGATCTGTCACTCCGATTCCGACATAGCAACCAACGTGTCTAGTAGCATCTGACTTATTGAAATAGCCAGACTGCTCAGTGGCTTGGTAGGCCACCTGCAAGATCAATCGTTGCTGAGGGTCAGTTGACATTATTTCTCTAGGACTCTTCTTGAAGAACTTGTGATCAAAGGCATCGTGATCGCGCACAAAGTTGCCATACCACTTTTTCTTGGGGTCATTCTGACGGAATGCGGAATGCTCGAAATCGACACGGTTTGCGGGGACCTCGGTGTGTTGGGATCTTCCAGCACATAGGGAATCCCAAAACTCTTGTACATCATTCCCGCCAGGAAAATGACAGGCCATGCCGACCACAGCAATATCTTCGGCCTGTGTGGAGTCCATGAGACCATACAGCGGTGCTGGGAACTCACCCGATTCAAACTTGATGTCCATGGCATACGCCAGCTGCGAATCAAGCTTGCGGGTCAACCACTGTGGCACAAAACGCTGGCTTCCAAACGCCACGACTGCAGACTGCTTATTTGATGCGGATGAATGGATTTCTGTGAAGAGCTTGTGCCACTCAGCCCGGTCAGTTAACATGGCACGAGTGGCGGTGTGGTGAAGTTTGTCATTTGCATCAAATTTGCTGCCATCGACAGCGCGAGTAGGAATGGCGAGCTTAGAGCCATCACGAAATTGGAAAGCGGGATTAGAGTCGAAAAATTCCAGGAGCGAGGCAGCCTGGCTCGCCCTGTCTCCGCAATGAAATGGGCCTCGCAACGCTGTTTCACTAAAGACAATGCCAGCATTTCTCAGACGCTGAGATAGCGGAGTTGCATGGGCCGTTGGGGTGGTGATGGTGGCAAGTCTAGATTCAGAAATGACAGAAACGTATGCCTGCTATCATGTCAGCATCGTGTAGTCGTGGAAAATTATCTTCGAACTTACATCCTCGAACTCGGCCACGATATTATTCAATGCATCCCCTGCAGCCTGGGTTGTCCATCCAACAGCCACGGACTTCCACTTGAGACGCTCGCCGATAGCAACATCTCCAGCATCGACTAGCGCACCAATGGCCATGGCCATTCTGATGGCAGCTGCGCCATGTTTCTGCAGCTCCTCCAGAGTGGCGGAGCTGGCGACGGCCGCCGAAGTCAAGAGGCCAGTGCAAAGGCCCACCGTTTCAACGTCATATTCGAGAGTATCTCGAACGCTCTTCTCTGGTGTGATCTTTGGGTTTAAAAGAGTCAGGAAGCGTATGTATTGGGTCAGTTGCAATGTGACAACCAACGGCGTGACAAGAATGTTTGGTAGGGGAAACAGGTCCTCGGCGAATGAGCCTTTTCTGATCCACTGCGTCAACAGCTGCAAGTATTTCAGGCCCTCAAATGTCTCTAATTCGATGTGAGACTTTGCAACTTCTGGCCAGTCAATTTCCAGTTGAGCCAGGGTATCTACAACCCACTCAAGGTTGGGTGTGTTTAACAAAAGAGTCCTAAGCTCTTGCGCGATCTTGGGAGTGATGTTTGGATCCTGGGGCCCAAAAACGAGCGCCAGGCTCTTTTCGTTGAGTCTAGAAGGGGAATTCATTGTTGTGGGTCCTTGGTATGAGCGTTGAGGCTTAATGGTTTGGTGGTTGTGAGTTGAATATGCTGCGGGCCGCCAGTTATAAAACAATTCCCTCGTCTAGAATCACCTATATGATGTCATACCAAGATAATCAATCCCATGATGCACTGGTGCATTGAGTTGAGTCCTGTCGCTAGCTGTTGGTCTCAAAACACGTCGGCTTGCAGTTCGGGTGGCGCAAGCCACGCTCTTGATTGGTTTTGCCGTTGGGCATTCAGCAATGTTGCAGCCACGAAAACTTAAAGTCCACACCCAACCAACTTTCCAATACTTTTTTCGGCCTTTCTTTTTGCCATAACAAAATACCGTTCAAGTTCCCAATTTAGTTCGGTGCTTCATCCTAGTGAGCAAGTGTTCACCATTGACCCATGCGCGAGCTCGACCTCGACAAGCCTTCCAAAGAGTCAGATCTCGGTTAAACCTAGTTACAATTTTTTTTTTTTTTTTAAAAATGGATGGCATTGAAAATGTTTCCGGGGAATCAACGCATGCACCATTGTAAGCGAGATTGTGGCTCACCGCTTGACTGAAAACGCTATGACCCCGAGACTCCGTTAAAGTAACAAGAACAAATGAAAGGTGTCTTCAAAGCCAACGAACACTGATGCAGCTAGGCAATATTGTTCGAAAGTATTTTTAGAATTAAAAAGTACCTTCCAGATTATTCTATCTTGTGCATTTCCGCGGAATATGAACTGTAAGTCGTCCAAAACACAGTCCCCAGCGCAAACTCCATGCAGGGTAGCGAATCCAGATGGTGGATTTCATTCGACCCCATAACCTCATCTTCTCACGATTCTGAAAGATGATTCATGACTGATTGAAGATAAAAATCAAGATATTTAGAAATAATTGTGAAGTAATCCTCATTTATTTTTCGGCCGCGCATATCAGACATACCGTATGACTCTATGTCTATTGTAGTGGAATGCTATTGACCCATTGCTCAACCGAAGTCGGCTCTCTTTCAAGTAGCCAGCGTAGCACATTCGGGCTACCCTTTAAACCACGGTGATTGTAAAATAGAATCAGGTGCTGAACTGTGTCACGAACGAGATCTCCTCGCAAATCACCCTCACTAGCAAGACCCAATCCTAGCTCACCAGTGCCATCTTCTCCTCTCAGACCTTTAGCGTAGAGCGATGTGATCAATTTGCTCACGCCAACCTCAAACGTAGGGGTCTTAAGCTCAATGCTCTTGCCAATGCGCTTTTCAATGATTTCCACAATCTCCGTCTCTGAGATGGGCATGGTGGAGCAAAGTGGATACTCGGCTAGGTAGTGGCGCTCCCGTTCATTGAGTACCTTGGCTGAAGCCTCCGCGAGATCGTCAAGGGCAATGACACTGTTGTCGTGCACAGGGTCCCACCATTTTTCTAGCACTGGCTTCTCCTGAGCTGCCAGCCTAGCCACGGGATAGGCATCCATAAACTAGTGAGAGGCGAATGTCAGTGTTTAGCCGATGCAGCATCTTACATGACGATACTCACGTTTGTGGGTTTCAGGATGGTCCAGCAATCGAGTGGGCTCAGGAAAAGGCGTTCCTCAACATAGCTCTTTAGGTCATGTTGTAGAAGGCTCCTGTGCTGTGTGCAAAGCACACTTGATAACACGAAGTGTTTGAGCACGTTTCCCTCGCGTCGGGATTCCGCAACAGCAGCATCCACCAGATTGAAGCCGATTTCCTTCTCTCGCGAATGCAGACTGGGCAAAACAGCATTAACCGCAGTTGCACCATGCATCAATTTGATGCAATCAGAGAGTGATTGGAGGTCAATTGCAACGACCTCGGCATCTGGGTACCGGCTTTTGAGCCTGTCAACCGACGATTCGGAGTGCGCAGCAAGGCGCAATCGAAATCGCCCCTTGTTGTATAGCAGAGGAATGAGGCGGGAGCATTGTTTGCCGCCCGGACAGGTTATGACCAGTACCTCAGACATTTTGTTACTAATTTGTCGTAGCGGGGCAGTTGAATGGTGGCCGAGGTAATGATCCAATGAAATGTGGAATGATGTAAAGTATATGTCTGGAAGATGAGGATAAATGACTATGACAAAGGAAGGAATAAAATAATAATCGTACCGCCGGTAATATGTCGTATCCCTTGACCACAGTTAGGCTGGAAACAAAACTCCGACCGCGCGGAGTTACCTTTTGATGCCTTCCAGCATGAGCAAGCTGCGCCACTACTTAAAATCATCCATGCTGGGTTAATCTCCGCATCTATTCATTGTAGGCTTCAACTTTGAATTCTTCACAAAAATGGACAGTACGAAAATTGTTGTTATAACTGGTAAGTTCTCGTACCAATCGAATGATGTCTGTCGGCTCCTGATCTCGATAGGCGCAAACACAGGTCTCGGACTCGAAACGGTCAAAGCCCTGTGGCGCTCCAATCAGAAGTACCATATTTTTCTCGGAGGGCGTGATGTAGAAAAGGCCAAGGTGGCAGCCAAAGGGATTGCTTTGGAGCCTTCGATAAGCTCAGTCGAGCCGTTCAGGGTGGATGTTGAGAGCGATGAGTCAATCGAGACAGCCTATGCATTGATTGAATCGAAATACGAGAGAATAGATTGCCTCATACACAATGCTGGTAAGTAACTCCAAAATACTGAGTGCCAAGACTGGCTCATGATTTCTTTCCTCAGGCGCGAGCTTTGATGCGTACGTTGCCGACGGCACCATGACGGCTCGTCAAGCTTGGAATAAGGCCTGGGATATCAATGTGACGGGAGCACACATCATGACCATAAGGTTCCTTCCACTCTTGATCAAATCTGCAGACGCTAGGCTTTTGTTCATCACCAGTGGGCTTTCATCTTTGGAAGAATCGTTTGACCCAGAAAATCCTAGGAATGCGAGCCCACCAGCGGGTCTTCCAAAGC
This sequence comes from Calonectria leucothoes, assembly GCA_002179835.1. Lineage (NCBI taxonomy): Eukaryota > Fungi > Ascomycota > Sordariomycetes > Hypocreales > Nectriaceae > Calonectria > Calonectria leucothoes. The sequence goes on from NAJI01000019.1 coordinate 158,609, forward strand.
CATTGCCATTCGTAGGATACAGGTCTACAAAGGCTGGTTTGAATATGATGATGGTAGAATGGCACAAGAAATTGAAGAATGATGGTGTCAAAGTGTGGTCAGTTGCTCCTGGTTTGTCAGTCACAGGTCTGGGTGGCGATGTCGACCTATTAAAAAGGTTAGGTGGGCAGGACCCGAGCGTTGGAGGGAATGTCATACGGCGTGTCATTGAAGGCGAAAGGGATGGCGAGGTGGGAAGAGTAGTCCGCGAATATAGGAGCCGCATCCAACCATGGTGAACAACTAGAGGCTAGTTGGTTTCATATCATCTGCCCAAGGCCTGCTGCACCGGACAAGCTGGCTGCCAGCAATAAATGATTCGCTAAATTCTTCTCCTACCTCGCTCAATACTCCCAACATGCACTTCAAAAAAGGTTGAAGCCGACCAAGACCAAAGATTCAGATGATGAGACTGGCGGAAAATAAAGTAGCCTTTGCCGTTCACCTTTTTGCACTAAATAATGGAGCTCGAAACGACAGACAAAAAGAAGATGCACTCCGGTACAGGGAATCGAACCCTGGGCTCCGCGGAACAGAATCTCTCGATTTGAGAGCGCGAAATGTTAGCCACTACACCATACCGGATTGTGATTGGCTGTTGAAGGCCGAGTAGAAATTGTTGTATTTGACACTCTCCTGTGCGATTATGATGGTTCACAAGTATTTCACACGCATTTGTATTTGTATTTGTATTTTTCAGATGGTCCAAATAACTGGCAGAGCCATGCAATCCGTATTCCCCACAATTCCTTCAAAAATTACTCATTCAACTTCTTGCCTGCCACGCCTCCAACAGTCTCCATGAGTCTCTTTCGAATGTGCTCACCTATGATGGTTTCCGCACCCGATCCATCCAGAGCCTGGCACTTCAAGTCCAAATTCCCATTCATGAAGAACGGAACGCTATATCGAGCCTTGGTGTTGTGGTTGACAACCCTGTGACGAGCGCTTCTGTAGTATCCTTCGGTCCATTTCTGCATCATGTCGCCCATGTTGATGACGTAGGAATCTTGCATGACAGGGACAGAAATCCAAGTCTGGGTTGGAGGATAGAATACCTCCAGTCCCTCGGAGCCGTCTTCTAGCAGAAGAACAGAGACATTACCAAAGTCGGTATGGTCACCCACTATCACAGTTAGAATGAAAGTATGGATGGTGTACGGATATTCTCACCTCCAAACTGATTCTCAAGTTTGACAGGCTGAGGCGGGTAGTGCAAGAGGCGAATAGGGGCCGATGGGTTCACAGTCAGCTTGTCAAATACATTGGGTGAACAGCCCCATTCTTCCGGCAGTCCAAGCGCCAGCACTTTGAGTATCTTTTTGACCATTTCGATCATCTTGCCGTGATAGTCCATTAGGGGAATGCTGAAGTCTTCTGGGGATAGAGACTTGGGCCACTGGTTGGGGCCGGTATGGAAGGTGCCGGCTTCAGGAGCATCGGCCGGAGTCTCGCGCCCAATGATGAAACCCTGTTACAGTCATTTCTAACAAACCTTTTAGACTTCTTTGCAGCTTTCTCACCTCTTTGGTATCAGGCAAAAGGCCTTCCTGGTGTACCTGGAGAGCGGGAGGCTCGTACCCACGAAACGACCTGCCCATGGCCTTTCCGATCCACGTCTCCATCTTTTCTTCCATGGGCAGAGAGAAATAGAGTTTGGCGCAGCCGAGAATCTTCGCCCGCTCTTCTTCTGAAATGCTGTGGCCGATAAGATAGAAGAAGCCATATGTGGAGCACGCGTGGCGCATGGCCTCGACTACTTTGCCTTGGTCCTCGGGGGATGCATTTTCGGCAAAGAAGGGCCTAATATCCACGACTGGGATAGAAGTAGGAGCCTCTGGACTAGCCTTGGCCATTTTTTGTCTTACTTAAGTGATGATGGGATTGAACTTCTCAATCGATGATGAGCAAGTCATGCGTCTATGGGAGAAAGAATTCCAGACGTCCATGAGATAAGATCCGCTTTCTTACATCTTAAATCCAAACACTTCCACAGCATTCTGCCCGAATCATTTCAGATTCACCCGTAACTTCTATGCGCCACGGTGGTATTCTGACACACGATAATTACGGGTGTTATTGGCAGATCGCATGACAGGCAGAAAAAGGTAACTCCGACACGGAGAAACCTTTCAGCCCGAGAATTAAAAGATTTGGAGAAAGAACAATAAAATCATTCACGCATTAATTATACTCATTTATACATATACTCCTAGGCTTCGTTTAAAATCGTATGATCAGCGTAGAATAAGCATTGCGCACCACAGCTGAAGATTCACATCCAATTCACCTCTCTGCACACTTAGAATCCAATTTCGCGACAATTCAAATAAGAAACTCAAAATATCAACATGTCTGAGAAAATAGACTGGCTCGTTCAAATTCCCATCCACGAAAACAACTTGACGGCATGGAAAAGCAACCGCGAGGCCCATGTCGCACATCTAAAAACCTACGTCATGGATGGTACCATTCTGTTTGGTGGGCCCACCTTGAAGTCGCACCCAAAATCCCCAGGAGACGAAATAAAGGTTCAGAGCAGTGTCATGGTCTTCCGAGCTGATACAGAACAAGATGTGTGGAGCATAATAGAGAAGAATCCCTTTGTCGATCTGGGAGTCTGGGACATGGAACAGGTGGTCGTCGCACCATTCTTGTGGGGCGTGGGAAAGCCAACAGCTTGAAGACGAGGGAGATTCGAGTCTATCATGTAGTTCATTTTGGGGAGGGGATAAATACAATTGAAACAATTAATTTGGTTTGTTAATGCGCTCGCTATAGAAATTGTCCACCATTCGGACCAGTACCAGAGCTTTGGGGGTGATTCTCCAACACTCTTTCTCCATTCAAATTTAGCCTGATTCAATTAATTTGCATCATCGCTCACAACCACCACCACGTCACCTTATCCCATTTGCCCATAAAATCGTTCACAAAACGCACAGTTTCCCCTTAATCTATTAGTTCATATCTAAATAATTGGCACATCGACCCCTCAGGCTTTGATCAGCCCTGGGCCGTACTTGACTACTCGAATCACTGCATATCCCAGGCCCGAGATACAGGTGAGTACGCCACCGAATGTCCACACCTTGTGCCAGTGCAAATCATGTTCACTGGTACCCAGAATAGCACCGGCACTGGGACCACTGGCCAAAACACCAAGGGCAATGATGGCATAGCCCATGCCCACTCGCGTGCCGAGTCTCGACTTGTCCTGAGTAAGCATTGCAAGGCACATTGGTGGCAGGCCAATCAGTGCGCCACTCATAAAACCAGAGAGGATGGCCATGGCGATGATTGCGCCCTTTGAGTGCGTAGCCATCATGCACAGCATCAGCACACCCGAAGCCAATGCAGATGGAACCAAAAGGTTAAATGGCCCATGTTGGTCGGCCAGCTTGTTGGGGATTGTCCGACCGAAGACGGATGCTGCATTGAAGATGGGGACGAGGTAGAAGGCAAGGGAATCGTTGGTAATGCCCTCTGCTGCCGAGTAGTAGGACAAGTAAAAGAGAATGACAAAAAGGCCCATGTAGGCAATCAATGAGTTGAGGACAAAGGCGAGATAGGCCCAGTCGCTAAAAGCCGAGGTATCAATCAGGGCGCGCACTCTGGGGGGCTGCACGCGCAGGCGCATAGTGGTCAGGGGAATGAGCAACGTGGCCAGGGCGATGAAACCGATAACGCGAACAGCCCAGGGGAATCCAATATCATCAATGAGTCGATACAGCACAATGGGATAGATGACACCGCCCAAGGCAGAGCCAGATGCGGCGGCACCCATGGCAGCACCCATCTTGGTAGTAAAGTACTGCGGGATGATGGCGACGCAGGGAACGAACAGGCAGCCAGTTCCAATGCCGACAACAAAGCCCTGCGTCAATAGAACCTGCCACCATTCCTTGCATAGACTGAGCATCATGTGGCCAAAAACGACCATGAAGCCGCCGACGATGAGCAAGGTGCGGAGGTAGCCACGGTCGAAAATGGGCCCGACGAAGAGCCCGACAAACAGCAGCATAAATGCGGCAATAGAGCCAACCCAGGATATATTCGACGACGTTTCGGTGAAGAGTTTTCCCGATTCGTAGTAGGTCTGGTAGGCTCCAAATGTGTTTAGAATGCCCCAGGTGTTGAAGTAGAGCAGGAAGCTTCCAAAGACATTCAGCCAGGCTGTCGCGCCGCCATTGGGGGCTGGCGAGGCGGCGTTTGGCGACGGAGCTGGAGCAACCATCTTTTCGCCGTCCATTGACGAAGTCGGGGCCGGGGAGTCGCTCATGATTCCGCCAAGCTTCTGGGGAAAGGACAGCGACGAGGTTGACTTATTTTTATTTCGAATGGGGGCGACTCAGTCGTTACGTGAAGCCGGGAGATGGATATCCAGCCGGCGACAGATCGAGATAAGACAAACAGGGGGGATGCATGGATGGTTCCATTTCCAAACCTGCCATCGCCCACACTGCTTTATACGCGGGTACGCTCTCGGTGCTTTGAGCAAGTGTCCGCTCGGGGTTAGGCCAATTGCCAAGCCGGGTCCGTAGATCAAGATGCGTGGTTCGTCCGCGTGGCGCTGGAGCAGACTGTCTCGGTGTTTTAGAGCGCGGAGCGGGGAATTTACGTATTCAAACAATAGTCCGAGCCTAGCCAATGCGAAAAATCAAAAAGCAGGACGCCCCACGCACATGACAGTTGGAACCAACAAGCCAAGTAAACACTGGGGCTCTGTTGGTGGCTGAAAACGTTTTTATTTATTTTTACTCTGAGCAGGGCGGGTCTGTGATACGTGTTTGTGATACGTGGACACATGGAATTTGATCGTCGAGATATAAGAGCCACGATGCGGAACGGAACGCACATTGGCAATTCAGCGTTCCCATCTTGCTCGCTCTTTTGACCGCCACTTCTTTCCTCACACAATGAATGCCCCATCGCCGACGCTTCACCTGCCACGCATCCTGTGCCTTCACGGCGGCGGCACCAACGCCCGCATCTTTCGGCTGCAGTGCCGCAAGCTAGAGCAAAGCCTCGCGCCCTATTTCCGTCTCGTCTTCGCAGAGGCGCCACTTCCAGCCCAGCCCGGCCCGGATGTGACGTCAGTGTACAAAGACTACGGGCCCTTTAAAGCTTGGCTACGTGTGAGGCCGCAGGACCCGGTGTTGGATGCGCACCACGTCGTCCAACAGGTGGAGGCCTCGTTGGCTGCGGCTCGACTCGCCGACGATCTAAGAGGCGCCACCGGCGAGTGGGTTGGTCTGCTGGGCTTTAGCCAGGGCGCCAAATTGGCTGCCAGCATTCTCGCCAACCAACACGAATTGCGACAGCGGCCAGAAGATGGATTCCCGCCCGTCTATCAATTTGGCGTCTTGTTGGCTGGGCGCGGGCCGTTGGTATGGCTTCACCCAGACCTCCCCATGCCTCGCACGCTAGTCGATGCCGCCCAACCCACCACAGACATGGCCGACGAGCAAAATATTGCCGTGGCTCCCATCCACAGCCGTCTGAAAGTGCCAAGCGTTCATGTCCACGGCCTGTCAGACCCTGGGCTAGATTTACACCAGAAACTGCTGCGACAGTACTTCAGCCCCAATTATACCGTGCTTGTGGAGTGGGACGGAAATCATCGCGTGCCCATCAAGGCAAAAGATGTGCAGTCAATAGTTGAGCAGATCCTTTTCATAGCGCAGCAAATCGGAGTAGAACATCCCGTGTATATAGAGCCATAATGTATTTAAAGCCATGCGACCGCCATGAGATTCACCACTTGATATGATGGCTTGAAGTCCATTGTAATTCACATAACAATGGAGCGTGTGCACAACCACCAGTCTGCAAAATCCATGTACCTGCAAATCATTGTTTTCAATCTTGGCGGGGGAAAAAACCGCACTCATTTTTCTCGGGATTCACTTGATGTGAGCACACTGACGCGCAATTTCCCTGCTGGTCAGGGCTATGGTAGCGACTGAAGACGGCTCCTCTGTCGAATTTCACCAACCCAGAATCTTTGTCAGTGTGGGACCCTCCGGGGAAAGGTTTGCAGATCTGACAAAAGTTCGGAGTAACCTTATCGAGAGTCAAAGTAATCAAGCGGGTCTCGCGTTTTGAGTCGATCCTTGTTACTTTTCCGCGAATAATGTTATTCCGCCCAACGTCTAACTAACCATCTGAGAGTTAGAAATTTAGCAACTGATGTCCGCAGGAACACGGAAAAGAAAATAAGTCCAAACAGGAACCTGTACATTATATAAGCCGGTATCTCAAGGAGTAGAATTTCCACATTTTACACTGTAGTATTCGTCAACAACTTTTTGAAACAAATACCAACCGTGAACCATGGGATCCATGGCCGTTCCAGAAGACACACTTGAAATCGCCATCGTCGGCGGAGGCATCGTAGGCCTTGTGCTGGCTGCCGGCCTGTCGCAAAGAGGTGTGCGCGTCAAGCTCTTTGAGCAAGCCAACAACTTTCGAGAAGTTGGCGCCGGCATCGGCTTCACTGCCAACACGGTCCGGTGCATGAGCAAAATCAACGCAGGTATTGTTACGGCCCTACGAGCAGGCGGGGCTGTGAATGTGTCCCTGGATGCCCAGGATCCCAACTCTTACCTGCGATGGATTGACGGATACGGCCAACAACGCAAAGACGACCCCATGTACCAAAAACCGCTCCTCAAGCTGGATGCCGGTATCAAAGGTTGGGAGACTGTTCGCCGGGATCGGTTCCTGGAAGATCTTGTCAAGGTCATCCCAGATGGTGTTGTCAATCTCCAAAAGCGACTGGATACCATTCGAGACAACGACGGCGAGAGCAAGGTTACTCTCACATTTACTGACGGCACCACAGTCAAAGCGGATGCCAGTAAGTCTCCTTCTTGTTTGGGTTTCTGTTGAGGATTCAGTTAGTAACAGCATCCCAGTAATGGCCTGTGATGGCATCAAGTCAAGGGCTAGACAGATTATCCTGGGCGAAGATGATCCGGCAGCATACCCTCATTACTCGCACAAGTGCTGCTACCGTGCCCTCATCTCCATGGACAAGGTGGTTGAGGCCATGGGGGAATACAAGACGTACCGACAGCACATGCACGTCGGGCCAAACGCCCACTTGATCCACTACCCAGTCAACACAACTACAATCGGTGCTACCATTGTCGTAACAGACCCTGATGAGTGGCCCCAAGACAAGCCGACAACGGCGAGGGCCTCCCGCAAGGACGTTGAAAAGGCAGTCGACGGCTGGTCTCTCCCTGTTCGAAACCTAGTCTCTCTGTTCCCGGAGGAACTGGATCAGTGGGCCCTCTTCGACACATGGGACTACCCGCTGCCATACTACAACAAGGGGAGAGTCTGCGTGGTGGGTGATGCCGCGCACGCCACGACGCCGCACCACGGAGCCGGCGCTTCGTTTGGCGTTGAGGATGCGCTGTGTCTCTGCACGCTGATTGATGAGGTGACAGCTGATGTGCAGAGCGGTGCGTCCAAGCCCGCCGTCATCAGAGCTGCCCTCGAGACGTACAACAGTATCAGGCGCCCAAGGACGCAGTGGCTTGTGAACAGCAGCAGACGTGTTTGCGACTTGTTCCAGCAGCCCGACTGGGCTAACCCCGCCAAGCGCATCAAGGCTGAGACTTGTTTGGAAGAGATCAAGGACCGATCCTTTAAGATTTGGCATTTTGACTCGGCTCGCATGGTGGAGGATACCGTCAAGGAATACAGGGCTCTACGCCATGGAGGGTCATAGGATGTCGCATTTCTTTCACCGACGTGAGGCCATCGACAGCATACAATCATGGTGAGAGTTATCTGAGCTTAGTTTGAACATGTTCAAATCGCTTGTCACACGCGTTAATTTTCCATCATTATGTACCGCCGGAAGTATTTGAGCCACCACGCAACTTATCAAGTTGACAACAAAAGGATGGTATTTTCGGTTCAAATCACGCAATCTGCCAATAGTATTAATTCTCGATGTAGAAAAAACAATCCCAAATTGATGTCATCATTTCTTTTGTTTTCATTTCTCCGTGGCTCAAGTCAAGACACCAGATTCTGGATGCAATTGCGTGGCACAACATGGGGTAGCGAATTTAATCTCATTGGTCTGATTCTGTTGGTACTCGAGAATTGCGATGCCGCCCAGCTTTTGACGTAACGAGCCCGCCGTCAAAGACCGCAATGACGTTTTCAACATGGCGAGGTGGGGCAGTTGCGGAATTTAGTCATCCTGTAAAGGAGTTATCGAAGCTGTGCCGAGGCAGCTGGCCATTTTATCCACCAAGCCTTTCCTCTATCGTGATTGACCGAGGCATCGGGCTCCACGCCTCCATTTATCGTTCCCCACAAGTCCGCCGAGACCCCGAAGGAACCGAGCAAACCTAATTCAGACGGGAGAATCAGTTTGGCCGGCTGATAAAGCCAGCGAGAATCCACTCTGTGGGCCATGTATAAAGCCTCATGTTGCACCAAAGGTTCAATCCTGAGCATAGCTGCACCATATCAAGAGCAATCCGAAAAAAAAAATAGAGAGAAAAACGAAATACTCACTTAATTATTCAATTCCTCTTCCTCTGCCAGAACCCCACCGTTACTCGGAACATCAAAACACCGCCAAAATGAGCTTCTCCGTCTACATCATGTACCCCAACGAGGAGGATCTCGTCTTTGACAAGGACTATTACGTCACCAAGCACGTTGCCCTGGTTCAAGAGGTCTGGGGCAACTCTGGCCTCCTCAGCGCCGAAGTCGTCGAGTTTGGCCCTGGCGCCGACGGGTCGAAGCCGCTTTATGCCATTGGCTGCCACCTGTCATGGAAGGATCAGCCAACCTTCATCGCCGCAGTGACACAGCCGGACGCCAAAAGACTCAAGGAAGACGTGCCCAACTTTTCCAACCATGGCTCAGTTCAGTTCGCTGGCCCTGTAATTGCCAAAGTTTAATGAGAAGATGATTGACGATAGAAATGGTGGTTGTGCATCAAGGCGGTCCTTCTAAAATTATTTCTGAGTCTGGCGACCAGGCTCTCAAATATCAAATCAGCTTCGAGAATTGAGGATATTTTTGCGTCACTACACTTTCCATAATACAAAAGATTTTCAACGGAAGATTCCGATTCTGCTCTGTTTCACTTTGCAATTTGTCCACCAAGTACGTACAAGAGTCATGATGCTCGCGAGGTGGAGATACTGAATGGGAACTCAATTGTCGCCATTTCCTGGCGATGCCACCCTGCATGGTAAGAGCTTGTCAACGATCACAATTTCACTTATACAGGAAAGCAGGTGACCCCATTGTGGCAAGAAATACTTGAGAGATTGTAAACTCTCGTCGCTGTACATGTTGTTCTCCTAGGTGCTGGTCTGTGACGACTTATAGGGTAGGGGCGGGTCTGCGTTTGACTTTTTTCAATCCCATTTGACATGTCCGATACGAGCTGACGAGTGGAACCCACGGGAAATATTGCTGGAAATCATAAACTAACGAAAGCGATTGAGTCTCAGAGTATCCCACAACAATCAAGTGCCAAGAGATGTCAGCCTGATTGTGGCGCAGTCTCCCAAGTGGGCCAATCAATACGAGCCCATTCAAATGCGGGGATGGCTGAGATGGCCTGTTTGAAACAAAGACCTCAACCATGTCTAAATCGTTATCCTCTGGTACCTGATCAGTACCCCGAATGCACTGAAAACGTATGCTAAGCTCCGGGTTATCGTTCTCAAAAATGAACTACGACCATTTCGCATGGACCTTCTGCTCCGAGATAACCAATCCGCGATGAACGATGACTTGCCCGACAGCGTTACACCTCCATCCCGGAGCCTTCCAGATACAAATGTGGATGAACTCCGTCCTCTAAAAAAGGATGATTCGGATATGAACAAGGGGCTGTCTGATAAGACCCTGGACGACGTTGGCGACACCTTGTCGCAGATCCTGGAGCGTCACTCGAAACCACTCATTCCATTACTCTTGGATATTCAAACAGCCAAAGGACGACAAGACAAATCTCTGCCATTTATTAGAGAGCTGGAATGTTTGAAATTGCCCGATCACACCCAATGGCGGCTCTTTACTGAACCCCTTGGAGATTCAAAATGCACAAACCACCAGCCGCACTTTACAAGGTGTTGGATAAATGCGCTTGAGCAAAGGGAATATGTCGCGCTTTCCTATACTTGGAAAGTATCCGAGCACGAGCATGAGAGCCATGGTGGATACTGTATAAAAGACACCCCTAGCGATTCAAGGCCTTCTGAGGTACGAGATTGCGTCTTCAGGCGTATCACGAAATACATGCAACAATACAGAGTGAAGGCTCTCTGGATCGACCGGGAATGCATTGAGCAGGAAAAGTGTGAAGAAAAGGAAATTGCTATCCAGGCCATGGATCTGGTCTATAGCCAAAGCAGGCACCCAGTTGCGCTTCTTGCCCGTCCCATTACCACTCAAGAGGATCTGTCACTACTGGCCCAAGTAATGAGTGGCAAATTGGTATATAAGAGAGACGGAATTTTTAAATTCTCCGATACAACATCAAAAAATCGAGCGTTGAAGATTCTAACCTTGCTGGAGATCATCACCTCGGATGATTGGTGGACTCGAGGATGGACATTTCAAGAAAGCTATCGCGGTGGCATCCACATGCAACTTCTAGTTCCTCATTCTCAGCACTTGGAAAGCCAAAAGAAGTCTTATAGAGGCCTCTTTGGTAAGATACCAGGCGAGCTTCTTATCCACGCTGCCACGTTCCATGAAGCCGCAACGAAATTCTGTCTAGCGTTGCATTCTATGAATACCCTCCAGGAGGAGTCGAGGAGAGCGATTTTGCAAAAGGCTCCTAAATACTCCCTATTATTACAGGATATGGACCGAAATAGTGACGGCAAAGCCAAAAAGGCAATGTCCCATCGAATAATGGAAGGCATTGAACGAAGGCACCTAGAAAATCCCCTGGATCGCTTAGCCATTGTGGCAAACTGCTGTCAATATTCAACCCGGCTCGATAGCCTGAAGCTGAGAAGAGAGATTCCGGGTTTTAATAGCGTTAGCCTCTCAATGTTGAGTCTCTTCTTACTCAACGGCGAGATTATGAATAATGGACTCTCTCGCCGGACTAAGTCTATGAGGGAACAAACAGTCTCGGGCTTCCTGCAGGCACAAGCGTTGGACACCTTTTGTGCATCGAATACGGCAAGCAACATCGAGGTTAATAAAGGCTGTCGTTTCATCGACGTTGGCTTGACGGAGGAAGGAATCAGCACCAAAGGAAACCTCTGGATACCCGGTGAAATTATCGACACGTCTAGGTTTTCAAGGAAGCTGCCGTTTTTAAAGAAGAGATTTCCCAAAAGCCAATTAACGACGCGTCAACAAGCAAGAATTAAGCAACTATCATCTGAGCTACGCGGCAGAGGGTGTACACATCTCGCTAAAAAGCTGAAGCGGATTTTGAATAATGGATACAGCAGTGCCAAATCCCAGTCCTTTGGCAAAGGGTTCCAGCACGCCATGGCAATAGAACTAGTTCGTGCCATTGATGAAAGAAGAAACCTTCGTCTGGCGCATCCGTGGTATCCTGACGTGGAGAGACCTGGTGACCCCGCTGGAATTTTCATCTGTGAAAAGGAAGAAGAGAACGACGATGAAGGAGAAGAAGAGGGAGATGCGGAAATCGAGAGGTCTGACGATTCTGCATCGGAAGTCGATTTAAAAGACAATGCAGCACTGGCATGCATATTTACGTCTTCAAAGCCAGCAAAGGGCAAGCGCTTATCTATGAACGAACTCGACAAGCACGTAGCTATCGAAGTGGAATGCCATCTTGGGGAAGATTCGCAGCCTCGTTTGTATACCAGGCGGTGGAATTATGGGCTGTATTTCTTTCATCGTGGCTCAATCGACGTGGTCTTTCCATGGCCTTTAGAAATATTAGACCTGCATGAGGGGTTATGATTAACGTCAAATTCGATCCATGTCTTGTTGAAAGCAATTAGGTTTCTATATGGTTTCTTCTCGCTGGGCGTAGCTGTTGTGTAGGGGTCGCGAAGTGTTCAATAGTAGTTTGCTTGGGATGTTCGGCCCTTAGCTCTTGAGATGCGATAAAATTACATTACACTTTAATTCATACAAAGATTCGACGCCATCAATCACTTGGCCATGGCCATGTCGTCCTTCATTTCAACCTTGATAATCTTCATCAGACCCTTGACCTCTGCCTTGAGAGCCTTCTTGTCCTCCTTGGACCACTCGCCCTTCTTCTTTGCCTCGCGGATATCTTGCACGTATTTCGTCAGCATGGTTGCGACAGTCTTGACCGTGCACCGTGTGCACTCGTTTCCTTCGGCGAGGTCATTTAGAGCCGTCGCCATTGCTTTCAAAGCGGCTTTTGCCTGGGGTTGCTGGGCCTGCTTATCTAGGTGAGGTGTCTGTGAGACGCCATGCACATGGCAGACGTGGCTAGACCAAAGGAATAAATGGTCAGAAAATTGTTGCCATGATGGATGGTGTGGATCATCGGGGGAGGATGGTTGTTTGCTCTACTTACTCGCGCCCCTCGGATGCATCTTTCGTTATGTAGTCGATGGAAACTGACGATAGCGACTGTGCAATGGATGGGTATGGCTTTTCGTTTTCTGAGAAGGTTTGCTCGTGAGACATTGCGCCGGGTATGGTTTAAAGCACGCGGTTAACTGAGGCAGAGCTGTAAAATGTCGAGAGAAAACGTCTAGACAAAAGAGGAAGAAGAAAAACTTTTGTTGGTGATTTGGTTCATGTCAGTAGCTACATGGTAGGCTTATTTATTACCTGGTAAGGGATGGGGGATTGGAGCGCTGCCTGGACCATGTGTTGTCGCGGTGTTTGGCTTTGGCCGAGACGAATGAGGGCGTGATTACACAAATTGACCGAATCCGAGGCATTTGCCGGGCGGGAATTTCGCAGTCAATCACCGAGACAGACTAGCTCGTCATCTGCCGATCCCTGCCGCCGATCACAGGGTGGTGGCGCACCAACGTTTTCAGCTCCAACAAAAGTGCAGGCAACGACTTTGATCAGAAGCGCGTGTTGGCGGTTGGTGGTGACGCCTCATTGATGACACCTCATGCTAATGACACCTCGCCATGCGAATTTCAGCGTCCACATATGACAGACGCTGAATTCCGATTGACTGCTTTTCGCTCTGAGTCCTTCAAAAGCCGGCGCTCCGCCTCCGCGCTAGCGAATACAGCGATGGCCTCACCAAGCTAACCAGGCAGCGAAATTTACACGGCCGCGTGAGGAGCAACACATGGCCACCGAAATACGTGTCCGGTCTGCAGAATATCGAGATTGCGCTGACTCCGGCTCGTCATACGCGGATTGTGTGAGCGTTGGGCTCATCTTGACGCGTATGCTCCAGGCAACCAACACAATTTTGGGACCACTAAATGACCTTCGCTCATTTCTAGTATACGTCTTCGTCGTCGTACATTTTGCCCCAATCGCTGACTGGCCGCGTCGTTATTCTCCGAGCTGAAACGGGGTGTGACGTAGCGCGCTTGAACCCGCGTTGGTCCCAAATCCGAAAAGGAATCGCGAAAATATCCCAGCCCAAAGGAGGAACTAAGCGACAAGGTTCGTCATCCCACAATCCCAAAACATGTTGGTTTGCCTCGAAATGCAAATCATTGCCGGAATTGCGGCTGCGGCAGTCGGGGTAAGGATGAGCTGAATGAATTGTGCAGAGAGTTAAAAAATCCAATAGATGATATTCTTGTGATAAATGAAAGGAAGGAAAAGGCAAACGAATACTAACAAGGAAGGAAAAAGAAACATCGGCTAAGAAAAAGCGAAATCACACAGCCCAGAGGTGCAATCATCAGAGATTGAAATGTGCAGGCATAGTTGCGCATGCGCGGGCGTTTATTAGGAAGCGAAGCGAGTTTATTGTTCTTCAATACACCGAAGGTGGGAAAGATGAGCGATCTGTTACCGGGAAATAATTCCACATCTCGTTCCGCCGTGGATGGAATGTCGGCTTGTCAAATTCAGCGAGTCCATGTTCGGCAATCAATTTGGTGTATATAACAGCCTTCTCCTCTTGCTGTGATTGAAATAAAACCAATCCTGTTGGGTTTGTGCTGTGGCTTTGTCGTCATCTTTACCCGCATTCCGTTGCTTGGCAGATTATTCCGGGCTAGTGCAACAGCGACGACGCATTGGCTATGCCGAGAATTGTGTTTTTTTGCTGCACACATGGATAACGGCCGGCCGGCCTCTTGTTTGTCATACAATACCACTCAAGTTGTTAGGACCACTGCAAACACTAGCAATCTGCGGTTGTGTCAGCCTGACATTCAAGATCTTGGACCGGTCACTGGCGACTTGCACTGCCCTGGGTAGCATGGCCAATCATGCATGTGCGGTCACCGGCAAGGCGCGATATGGCGGTACCCGGTTGAACACTAGCGCTTTGGGGCAAGTGAGGGTATCCAACTGGAATGTGATTAGCCGCGTATAAACTTTCGGGTCGTAGTTGGTTCATCGCGAGGGTGAGAGGGTGCCAGGTGAACTCACGCCTTTCAGCAGCGAACGGTCCTGGGATTTCCTTGTACAAATCCTGGAGTAATATGCTTGTACTGATTAGTTTACGTTTTCGTTTGTGTGTCTCGGTCACCCAAAACGTGCTCCCGTAGTCACACGGACGGGTTGCCATGTGTATGGATAAATCTGGGGACCCGTGGGGTAAAGCCCAAGAATGGGAAACGGAATGATGGCAGTGTAGAGCATTATTGTTGCACAAAGGATTAGAGTTTGGCCAAGCTTTCCAATGTTACCCAGCTCCTGAAACTCTCTCTCAAGAGGCATAGTATCACAGTCACAACGTTTGTCTCGAAGCGCCTCGGCCAGCCGAGACGTGAAATTAGCCTCCCTTCCCGTTTGTATCTTGGCCATACTTCCCTCCTCTCACATCTTGGCAATGAAGTCGTTTTAACAGCTCCTCCAGATAGAGCGCGATCAGAAAAGCACAAATGTGAAAGCTCCTGGTCGACAGCCGTTAGGGCTAGCGCCCAGATCAACTGAGGGTAAGCAAGGGCCCGTAATCCGCCGGCGCCGGCTTGGTTGGCGGGCACCACCGGTGGTAAGATGAGGCCAAGGTTTATCAGGGAGGAGCTGGAGTCCTCGTCTAAGCCTCAGTGCAAGGACTCCATCCAACGCCTCCGTCCAACGAACGCCTTCAGCCAACGCCTCCATCAAAGAACATCAGTTTAAAAGAGGTCGCGGTCCCGGCGCCAAGACAGCGCCAAGGGCAGGCTACTGCTGACAGAAGTTGACATGAATGATACCGCACCAGCTCAGACTAAAACACGCCGGCAACAGGGCGGCCTCGCCTGTGAGGCTTGCCGTTCACGGAAGCTGCGCTGTGACATGGGCCAGCCTCAGTGTACCAACTGTCACAACCTAAATATCTCATGTGTCATTAACACCAACCGCCGTCCGAGGGGCCCTAAGAAGGGCCATGTGGGCGCTCTCAAGTCTCGCATTGGTGAGGAAAAGACGTTCTGAAGGCTCAATTAAGTCCTGGCTAATTTTTTGCTCAACTACAGCTTCCCTCGAGCGACAGTTATTACAGATGGATGCGCTGCCCGAACCATCAGAACAAGAACAGTCTCCTCCGCACAGCTGGGAGACAAACCAAACCACAACAAGCAGCGCGAGCGAAGATAACTTTATTGATAGTGGCGTGCATTCTCAAGCCTCGTCGGAAATGTGCACTATTGAGCAATTGGAACCACGCCACATTTCCATTTCTGAATGGCCCATTTCCATGGCCGCTTTGGATATAGATACCGACTGGGGAAAGGAGATGGAGGCTCTCTCAGATGCAGCATATTTAACTTGCCAGCCTCCAGCTAGGAGGCTATACGGGTCTGTGACGTCCTGTGGTACTCCGCCAGACGTCAGCGCCGCTCCTTTGAAGCTCGATTCTCATGCATCGATGCCATCACCCTTCACACCAAACTATACAGTCGAAATGTCACCTTTCGAGCGCGCGGACTTGTATGCATTTGAAAATAGCCTTTGCTCATGAACGAGAGGAAGCTGACTGGTTGCAACAGAGACAATCTTTTCTTTGAAAGGGTCCACTCCTTTGCTCCCATGATAAACCAGGACCACTACTATTCACGTACAGCGCGGCTCCTGGAGCCTAGCGAACCCTTGAAGTGTCTGCAACATGCAATGTGGACCCTGGCTGCATCCATGGGAAGCCAGTTTCAGCACCTACGACCGACCTTGTACACTCACACCTACCGGATGTTGGATACGTGGGAGAAGAATATACCTGACAGAGCCATACCCATAGAGTTCATTCAATCTTTACTCTTGCTGGCCTTGTACGAGATCCTGAAGGAGAACCCTCAGAAGGGATGGATTAGGGCAAGCAGATGTTTTCACTTGACACACGTTATGAAGCTCCACGAGATTGACCACCCAGAAACATGCAAGAAGTCGGCCTGGGCAAGTCTCTCGTGGGTCGAGGTCGAAGAGCAGCGGAGGACCTTCTGGACAGCCTACATGCTCAATCGATATTCCACCCTGGCCAATGGCCAACCACTAAGCCTAAATGAAAACACGGCAAGGACACCAGGACATGCGGTTGAATTGTACACAGCTAACCTTGTGCTCGCAGATTCTCACTCGCCTTCCTGCGCCAGAGGCAGCCTTTCGCCGCCAGCAGGCAGTCAAGACTGAATTTTTAGCTTCATCCCTTGCCCACAAAGAGGAACAATGGCTGTCGCCCTTTTCAAAGTCCATCGTCATGGTCACGCTTCTTGCACGCTGCTTTTGCCACCGTAATCAGTGTCACGTGGAGCAGCTTCTTGCGGCGACATGCCAGGAGACAATTAACCGCCAGCGAATACTTGAAGACACGCTGGACAAGGAAATCCAAACCGTGCTGTCGAGCGGCCCCCTCGACAACGAGCCATCCGATCCCACTTTTTTCTTTATAGACATGCTGGCGCAGGCCGCCATACTGGTTTTATCCATGGCTTTGCGGTTTATCACGACAGACACGAACACGAACAAAGACGACGATACACGGTACAAGGAGAGGGCAGCAAAGGCTACCGAAAGAATTCACAGCCTCACCAAGAGAGCGTATCAAGCAGGTTATTTCAAAGTGAGTTTGTACCCGTCCCAATATGGGCAAGTGTGTCTTACATGCATCTAGGTGCATCCTTTCACCCCAATAGCTCTCTTGATTTGCGCCAAGTTTACCCGGATATGCAAGGGTATTATAGGTAATCACTTGGAGCAGCTGAAGACAATAACTGCTGCGCTGCATGACATGTCACCTGTGAGCAATTTTGCAAAGTCATGTTTATTAGAACTAGAACAAGAGGCGAACTAGGGCGCATTGCAAGGTTCTAAATCATTTAGAGAGATGAGAAACATGCCAAAAACAAAAATGAATACATAGAGTCTAAAATAGGTTGGCAGAAGTACCTTGTGGAAAGCACACAATCGTGACCAGAGCTACCTGACCAACTTGGACGATGTTTCCGCATGCGCAATTATGAAGGCCAGTGTTACGATAACCACTAAGAGAGCTCGGGAGATTGTACTTGACAGGGAAATACCATTAGCGCTAGGTTTCGGGTTTGAAATACACGGTAGGTGCATTGAGAACGTGGCTGTCAAAGTTCCCTGTCCGTGCAGGGTAGCAGAATTTATATGTGACTTGCCATTAGTGCCAATAAATATTTAGATGGCCGTTGATATTTTCGGCGTCATTTACATGTTTCTATTGTTATCCTCCACTAGCCATCGTCAGGTAGTGATGAATTGTCGGCGAAGGGTTTTTGAATTCACTCAGCACCCACACTGCCGCAAACACCCGCTCCAGCCGCGTTTTGGAATAACAAACGGAAGAAGGCGATTTCTTCTCTTTTTGAGCCACGTGAAAGCTGCAGTGATGAAACGGTGAGAATATCTACCAATCGCCATCCAAACCATTTGTCTCGCAAAACATGACAGATCAAATCTCATCGGAGAATTTCTAACCCTCGCAGGGAACCACGGGATAGGCCCGGTTGTACGGCACAGGGCTTGGCAGACAATCCAGGCCCTCCAAGATGACAAAGAGCCCATTCGCGAAGAGCCACATGGAATACTGGCCAGGGCACTATAAACGCCAATATTGGCTTGGCATAGGCCGGAGCCCGCTAGTGTTGCCAATCCTCAGTCCTAGCCCACTTGGGTGATCCTTGTGAAGTGACAACCAACAGGATCAAACAAGCTTCATTGAGACATGGGTCGGGATTTTGTTTTTGGCTCAATTGACCATGACTCAGATGCATATTGCTTCGCATGAGCATTGTGTTGGTAGGAAAGCGAGACACACAAAAGAAAAAAGAAGAGGGAAAAAAAAAAGGTTGGCGTCGGCGTCTTAATTTCCGGGGTTGATCATCAGGAGATGTGTCTCAGGCTGTTGGCGCTAGAGCGTGCATCTGCAGGTACCTTGACAGCCCCTGCTTACAAAAGCGGAGCACATGGCGATGGGCATCTTTGTTTATCTCAGCCGCCAGACGCCCTGACGGTTGTTTGTGTGTTTTCGGTCCCCGGCAAATGAATCAAGGACCAGATGAAAAATCGTCAAAGGCCCAGATAACATGAACGATGGTGCATTGTCCAAGTCTGTGGCCGCAAGGGCCCGCACCTCGTATTCTCGTGCAGTCAAAGGGCAGACAACCACCTGAAGCAGTCAAATTCGCTGCCCATTTTCTTTTTGCCCTGTGGCGTGCAGTGTGGCAGGACTAGCAGTCTGCACATGCGCTCTGCGGCTGGCTGATCTGATCTGTGCAAGGGAGACGGATTGGGAAAACGAAGAGAAGGACAGGGGTGTTCCCTCGTCAGGCGACATCCGATTGGGTGAATGGTTTGTTCCAACAAGAAGTCGGGCTCAGGCCCATTGCATTGTCAATTGCTCTTATTATCTCTCTCTTCCTCTTCCTTTCCAGCGGCCATTCGTCAACCCGTCTTGTCGCCAATATCATGATTTCTGTGAAACGAGCGGCGATCCTCGCCCTCACGGCGCTAGCGGCAAATGCTGCAGCCCTCTCATCGGATCCCAGGAATTTCTTCATCACATTGTAAGATTCGCGTGCGATATCTATTGGGGAAATATATACCATCGCTGGCTGACACGATGGATGTAGTGGTGACTCGTGGAGCAAGACGGGCTTTGATCCTACCAAGGCAGCGCCCAGTGCGCAGAACCCAATCGGCAACCCAGCCATGCCTGGCCTCACGTCGGCCGGGGGCGCCAACTGGATAGGATACATGGCCTCCGAGTTCAACACGTCGCTCGCCCAGGCCCCGAACACGCAGACAGTCTCGTGCAACCTGGCCAGAGGCGGCGCCACCGTGCAAAGCAGCCTGATCTATGCCACCGGCCCCGACTTTGTGTCCCAGGTCGGCACGTTCATGAAGTATTACAGCAGGGGCCCCAAGAACCGCGGCTGGATTACGGGAAATGCCGTTGTGGGCATCTGGTTCGGCGTCAACGAGATTCGCAAAACGTACGGCAACGACACGGAAACGGTGAATGGCCTCTTCACCGAGGTCATGGATGTCTATTTCGATCGGGTCCAGGCACTCCGGAACGTCGGTCTGAGGAAGTTTGTCCTGATTGCAGCTCCGCGTGAGTAATGAATTGGTGCGCAGTACGCCAGGCCTGGCTAACAAACCGTCGCAGCACTGAACCTCATGCCCGACTTTCAAAAGCTCAGCAGCCAGCGCGCCGCACAGCTCCGCAGTTCCATTGGCATTTGGAACACGCTTGTGCGCGACAGAGCCAGCAGCTTCAAGCAGCGATACCCCGACACTGTCGTGGAATTGGTGGATGCCTCGGGTCCGTCCATGCGAGCTGGGTACCAAAACCCGTCAAGCTATGGCGCCCCGAATGCAAGCTGCACAAGCCAAGACGGCGTATCTTGTGTATGTTTCTGTTTTCCTTTTTCCTGATGCTCTATATTCCCCATGATTCGCGTCTTTCACCCATGACTAACCCGATTTTAGCTGTGGTGGGATGGCCTCCACCCTGGCACCAAGCTCATGAGATCCTTTGCAGCCGAAGTGGCAAGTGTCTTGCAGTCGGACACATTCCAATGCTTCCCTGGCGCCTGCTAATAGGGGAAGGCGGTGGACTTAATCAGGCTGAGGACGTATTGCGGATAACTGATGATGATGAGATGAGTGTAAAATGGGTTAATTTCTACGGGCCGCAGTCAATGGCGCCCCATTTGGTTGTATAGTACTTTTGAGCTCAGTGGCGAGTTTGTTTGGAAATAGGCTGCCCGGCTGAGAAGATGGTACGATGTTAATCAGTAATTTTTATCGACTATAGATGTGGTCTCAATTGATCCAATTCCTACCATCTTGCAATCCAACGCTTGCAAGTTCGCGATTACTTCCGGATGACGCATTGCCCTATCCAACAAGCAGGGATGCTGTTTGATGTATGCACCTGGCATCTGACAGCTGCAGAGTGAAAATTCGGGGAACAGGGAGGTGAGCCAGTGACCACTCACTAACCGGGTGCCGATGAAGCCACCGGAGACACACAATTCAGGGATCAAATGCGTAATATGACACTAACACGACCGCTAACCAGCCCCCTATAACAACGCTGCTGCTTGAATCCAGCGTCTCTCGCCGCAGCCATTTATCAGTCATCGGTCGGTGCTGGTTCACCTTGCGTTGGACCATTCAGAACGATAGAGCTTGCAGATGCAAATATGGTAGACAGATTTATTATCAAATCTAAATCACAAGAAAAGAACTAGCAGTCATAACCGTTGAATTCATGGTCTTGCATAACTCATGCAGTCCTCTTCATCTTTACCTTGCTCAAGCCCGAACCACCATCGTTCCTTGTCGAGCTGACTGCAATCTCATACTTTGTATCTGCCCCAGCTCCCGCCGCAACATTGACCGTCCTGGTCCTGCTGCCCGTGTTCCACGTCGTCGTGCTGACTTTGCGAATGCTCCACTCGATTCCTGCCTCGGCCTCGAGGGAGACACGCATCGATTGGCCGGCCTTGATGGTGAAGACGTGCGTCGCGCCCTTCCAGGCACTAATGGCGATGGTCTTGCTGTATTCCTTGCCGACCGCAGAGAGGTTGACCAGCGGCTGGTTTGTCTGCGGAGGCCCAGGGAGCGAAAAGGTAATCCTTTGGCCGTTGGGGTATTTAATCGTTTTGTCTTTGCAGGCGAGAATGAAGCGATGGAAGAGTGCCGGCGTGATTTTGGCATCCGTCGAGAGGGACGCGCGCTCCTCAGCGTATGTGGCCTTGTTGCCGTGTGTCTTCATCCAGTTGTGGACATCGGTCGGGGTCCAGCCAGCGACGCTTTGTGCGAAGTGGAAGAAGAGTGAAGCTGCCTCCTTGTTCTGGTACAGAGGGATGCCGTGCTGGTATTCCTCCGGGTACAGGCCGCGGGTCAAGATGGCCGACGACGCCGAGTAGGAGAGCCCGTCAAAGTAACGGGCGACGCCGTGCCGCCACCACTCGTTGCCGTCGGTCCATTTGGTGACGGTCGGGCGGTGGAATTGCTCAACGCACTGGTACATGCCCTTGATGAGGTCCTTCTGGATAGCCACTAGCGGGTAGCTTTGGTGGCCGGGAGGGAAGTCGAGGATGATGTAGCAGGGATTCTTGGTGCCTGAATTGTCATCGTCGACCTGGACAATGTCTCCAAGAACGCCCGAGACAAAGCCGATGTTGATGGTCAGGGGGCCAGCGAGGGTGCCAAAGGCACTCAGGCCCTTCTTGATGGCATCGCCAGCCCCGTTGACAATCTCGTTGTAGCGCGGCTCCCGCTGCCACTGGCCTGGCACCTGGTAAAGGCGCGCCGTGATAGAGCCCTGCGTGTAGGATCGGGTCCAAGTGCAGCTGCTGCCGGCGAGGTCTTGGGCGCTGTCGGGAAGGTCTCCCTTCCAGAGGGGACAGCTGAAAGCCTGGCGAGCCAACACGCCAGTGGCGTCGGGCTCAGGTGCCGGTATAGCAATGGCTTTGGCCATCAAAGCGGCAATGGAAAAAAGAGTTGCTGTGAGCATGTCGGCTCTGCCCCTTCCGGGTCAAGGATGATGCAGATAAAATGAGAAAAAAGGTTGGTTCATCGAACAAGACTCTAGCGGAAAGCTGGGTAGAATTCATGGTAATTATCTATGAGATTTTAAAGTGATGCCTGCGCAGCTGGGCGTCCGTGTGAAACCGGAAAACCAGTCCTTTGACTCGCGAGCTGATGATGAGCGAGGTGACACAGCGTCATATGGACGGACAGTGGCTCAGCAATGCCTCAGCTAGCGCAACGACAAAAATATGCTTATTGTCCAACGCCTGGCTTGCTGGACCGCATTGGTTGCTGCCGAAATAACGTGGCGCTAGGGCTGAATCTAGCCCTTTGGCGCCTCGGGCGCTGGTTGGGCAGCACAGTCCTAGTTTGCTTGGCGGGCTTGCAGCTGAGCCTTAGTGCACTTAGATGCCCGGCAGATGTATAAAAGGAGCCTGAAGATGTGATACAAATGGGTGGGAGAGGGAAAAAAGGCTATGCGCATCCATCTAACCTCGCCTCTGTATGCCCAGCAGCTGGAGCATGGTGAATGGCAATGATTCGTGGTCTCTACTACGTCGCTACATCAGAAGTTAGGTCACCAACGGCAATTTGCAATTGCCGGCACTGATGACAGATACGACATATTGATTGAGCGTTCGGCCAATGGTACTTGTGACGCGGTCATGATGGCTTAATTGGCTAAGATTAAAGATGATCTTAAATTCCTACCCATTTTGCATGAAAGTTGACAACGGCTAATGGTCATTATGTTTCAAAGTGATTCAAGGTGATGAGATCGAGGCCAGTAATTCACACGGGCCTTGGATAATAGTGGTCATGCCATGAAAGATTGATAGCAAACGCTAATAAAGCTGAGTTCGGTTAATGGATTGAGCTGCTTGATTTCCTCGTAAAGGCGACGAAACACATGATCAAACTACCCCTCTGACACAGCGCGGCACTGGTATAACACCATTGTGGCTGATGCGGGTGCGAGATGATTATCATAAGCATCTGAAATAAAAGGACCAGATATCCCGCTTTAGTATCAATCAATTCTACTTTCAACCTTGACCAGTATGTTCCTCAGAGTTTACAAAGCACCCACCCAAAGGTACATGCAAGCACGCCCCGCCAATGGTCATCAAGGTGTGGTCAAGCAGCACACATCGGAGAAACCCTTCGGCACGAATGCCTTATAAAGTCTCCTCCCTTCCTTTCTCTAGTGCTCGAGACTTTTTGCCGCTGTATTCCTCGTCCCCTCTCTCCAATTTTCCAAACGCACCTCAAGCAAGCCCACACCCAAATTTACACAAACATGGAATACCTGGGCATGACACGCGATGCCTTCCAAGCTCACATCAACCGCACCGAATCGTCGCGAATAGACAAGGTCACAGTCGGCGCTGCTATCGTCAGAGAGAAGAGCGGCAACAAAGAAATCCTACTTCTTAAGCGCAACGCAGACGAGCCATACTATCCCAATGTCTTCGAAATTCCAGGTGGAAAAGTTGACGACAGCGATACCTCAATTCGTCATGCCGTTGTCAGAGAAGTCGCCGAAGAGACCAGTCTGATTGTGACTGAAATTGTGTCATCCCTTCCTCTCATGACTTATACCACGGAGAAAAAGGCAAAAGACGGTGCTGTTATCAGGCGACACGCTATGCAACTAAGCTACATCGTCTCAGTGGATAGTGGGGATTTTGTCGTCAGTGAGGAGGAGCATTCTACGGGCATTTGGGCGAATGCGGACTCTTTGGAAGGCATCGATATTACTTCTAGCATGAAGAAGATTGTTTTGAGCGCTTTGGCTTGATTCTAGGCCATTTATAATGGTGCGCGGTTTGTTAGTCATCTAGCAGTAATGAATGCATTCTCGCTCTCTGGTCATCCACATATCCTACAAGTACTGCGCCAATGTAATTATTTGATGAATTTGAACTATTTTAATTACTCAGTTCCAATATTTTATCTTACCACAATCTTCCCAGTGCATCAAAACGTCGAATATGACGACCACAGTTCTGTGCAAGGCGAATATAGGGTATGTGGGTCTCGGCCCAGATTTGGCCCTTCACTCCAACATGTGGCTGTTTTGACGGGCATTGGGTTGCACGCGTTATTACCTCGGCCTTTATTACATCACTATTCGCTCATAGTACCTCAAAACTCTATACTCTAACTGTTAGCTTAGTCATGATGCGTTCTCCATCCTTTGGGGCTTCACAGTTTTGCTATCACGCCAATTTCGTGTCGCGCCTGTTCATTGAATAATCCTCCGCATGTTGAACGGAATTGGTGAGACCTTTTTACCAAATAGGACAGGGCTTTCGGTCTATGAGATGGCAATATAGTGGGCTATATTTGAATTGTGCATTTGGCAAATCTTTTACCGCGGCAAGAATTTGAGGGAGGACTGGATCTCAGCATGAGGTGGCTGTGGAATGCAGAATGGACCAAGACGGTTAGACGCGTATTGGCTGGCCAGTTGTTATTTTTCTTTCTGTCGGTAGCGTTGAACTTGTCTTTTATTGATTGGCGCCTCCTGACCAAACCTTGTATTCCAGAGGGCGGTTTCCCACAGCAGGTAATGTTCTAGTCATGAGTGTTTTTTGGCATCTCAATTTTCATTAACCTGGACATTGCCGGAAGCGCCATGCATACATAGACTTTGCGTTGAATCTCTTGCACGAAAGTGTCGACATCAAAATTGCAGGCGAAAATTCGTGTTTGTCACTTAGTGTCCGATAGGCTTTCTAGGGAACCTTTTCTAAGACAACTATTCAAACTCTATTTAATAAATCAGGCCGAAAACTGCCATCAAGTCTGGCCGCAGCCAATCCAGATTGAACCTTGACTTGGTGTGGAATTCCTTGGCTCTCATTGCGGTCACATAAGACTTGGATCATGTGCCAAGGCATCCACCCCACCGCTGTGATTCATTTTGCGTCACCACGCAACTATTTCTTCATCCACCCAAGGACGATTGCATGAGCCTCAGTGGCCAACATGGTCACTACAACGCAATACATTGCAAGTCAATACCTTCAATACCCACGACTCGCTCATGAGTGGTCAGCTGCTGACGCTATTTCACAGGCTGTAGAGTGGATGCTGGCCACCATTTGTATCCTCGTCATCGTCACTCGGATAGTGGCCCGCGTCTGGAAAAGGACAATCTCCTTCTGGCTGTCGGAAGCTTTTATAATTCTGGGTTTAGTATTCTACCTCATCTATATAATCGGAGATGCCGTCATTGTTGCCAGAGGAGCGACAGGCTACCTGTCATATCTGGACCGCGGGGGTGCAAAGGTCGGTTGAATCACACCGCCTTGTTCATTTGGCCGATTACTGACAACACCGTGTAGTGGTTCTATGTTTCCGGCCTGATATTCGACTTGAGCTTTTATTTCCCCAGATTTAGTCTCTTGGTCTTTTATCACGATGTATTTCCAATATCCGAAGAAAGGCTGCGTCTCTATTTATACGTCGTAGCTGCCTACAATGTGTGCGCCTTCTTGGCAACAGGATTTATCGATTTATTTTGGTGCGGTCTTCCGATAGCACAAAACTGGTCAGTTGTGTCACACGACCAAGTATCCTCTCGACGAATTACTGATGGTATGCAATCACAGGAATCCCGAACCAAAGTGTTCAATATTGTGGGACTCAAGGCCGTGGCATATCAACTGGGCTCTGGGTTTTGCTGCCGAAGTGTTTTGTAAGAGAGTTGTGTGGATGATGAGCTTTTTTGCGGATACTGATTGCGCGCCACTCTGAGTAGTATTCTTCCTGCCATTTGGTATGCTGCCGACACTCAAAACCCTTCCGAAGAAGGAGAAGATGGGACTCATAGGTCTTTTTCTACTGGGGGTCCTGACAATTCTTGCCAGCATTGCTCGGTTTATCCTGACCCTCCATTCTGTTCTTGACTTTAGTACATGTAAGGATTTTAAGTTCAATTTCTACTCGGCGCAACTAACATAAATTCCTTTAGATATTCTTGCATGGACGGAACTCACAAGTGGCATCATTATCGTCTCATTACCTGCGTTACGCCCAACGCTTCGCGGTTTATCGTCAAAATGGGGCCGACTCGGCAGTATCGCGAGTGGCCGACAGGCATCTGTAAAAACTAGCCAAGATTATCAATCTTCTCAATGTTCGCGGATGGTTGAGAACAGTTGGGCTTGATGGGGACATGGCCAGGGGTGGTGGTTCGGATATTTGTCCGAAACTGACGCTTGATGCAATAGACTGAAAACGCAAGACTTTGGTAGTTTCAGTGTCTAGAGTTTTGATCACGAATTACGGCCTGTTTGTTAGCTCTACAGTCGCCCTAATCTTAACCTATGCCTTGAGATTGGCAGTGGTGTTAGAATGCAAAAATATTTCCATCATCGTCTCTAGGAGTGCGTCCACGCTCTCACTTTCGCCTGCATTTAATATCCGCGGCCCCGCGGCTAAGCTCAAAGTGTCACGCGCGCATAGACTGGGGTAAGATTGCGTGCAAAAATTTCTGGCACCGGCTACCTGGTCGTTTGCGTACTCGTTGTGCCACGAGACGACGAAACAAAGTTGCTTGGCATGGACGAAGGTTCAGATGCCCCTGCTTCCCCCGCACCCCGCACGCCAATCAAGAATTGGAGAAAAACGTGGTCATCTGTTGGAGTACGTAGGCGAGAAGAATACTACATAGTCCGAGTGTCTTTACCCACAAATGTCCGACTCATCCGGGGGGCCTTCCCAGTCGGAACCAACTAGACCGCCTAGACCCTCCGAAGCTATTAAAGTTAAAATCATGGTTCCCCAGACTTGGGGGAGGTGAGGTATATATATGGACGATGCTGTGCGTGGGTGTTTTTGTCCTCTCTCCTTTTGGTCTGTCCCCAGCAACTCCAACATCCTCTGTTCAGTTTGCCTAGTGCCCTCACCACTGTAGAGCCAATCCGACAAGATGAGCGACACAGACAAGGATAAGGCCTCAACTGAGGATGTTGAGAATGTGATTCAAGGCTCCGGACAAGATTTGAAATCTGGAGTTGAGTATGAACGTGCGAAGCAGCTGGCCGATCTCCCTGACCCTGATGCGGGGAAGAGCGATGAAGAGCGTGCAGCAATTGTAAGGCATTCCAACTTGAATTCATTTTATCGAGACATGCTAAAAATTCATTTAGGACAAGAAACTGTTGTGGAAAGTTGACATGTGGTTGATCCCCTGGTTGTCACTCCTCTATCTGCTCTCGTTCCTCGACAGAACCAACATTGGCAATGCACGCCTGGAAGGCATGGAGGCCGATCTCGGCATGAAGGGAACCAACTACAACATGTCCCTTACAATCTTCTTCATCAGTTACGCCGTGGCCGAACCCATCACCAACGCGCTCCTGAAGCGACTGACACCTCGAATCTTCTTCACGGGCATCATCATGGCCTGGGGCAGCATCATGACGCTGATGGGACTCTGCACAAACTACTCCGGACTCCTTGCCGCTCGCTTCTTCCTGGGCGTGACCGAGGCTGGTCTGTACCCCGGAGTAAACTACTACCTTTCATGCTGGTACAGGAGCTCCGAGATTGGCGCCCGATCCTCCATCTTCTTCTCTGCCGCGGCCCTGGCAGGTTCGTTTGGTGGACTCCTGGCTGCTGCCATTGCCAACATGGACGGCGTTGGAGGCAAGCCCGGCTGGGCATGGATCTTTATTCTCGAAGGTCTGGCCACAGTCCTTGTCGGCGCATTTTGCTGGTGGATGGTCTTTGACTGGCCCGACACTGCGCGCTTCCTCACTCCAGATGACCGCATCCGCGTGCAGCGCCGCCTCATCATGGATCGCCAGGGCCGCACTGCCGAGGACTTTGACAAGAGACACATTTACGCTGCCCTGAAGGACTGGAAGACGTACGGCTACATGGCCATCTACATGGGCTGCGGAACACCTCTGTACGCCTTTTCTCTCTTCCTGCCCACCATTATCAGCGGCATGGGCTACAGCGGTACAAAGGCTCAGCTGTTGTCGGTGGCTCCGTATGCCTGTGCGGCTGTGTGCACCATCTGCGTTGGTATTCTGGCTGACAGGACTCGGTTGCGTGGGTACTGCAACATTGTAACAGTCTGCGTAGCCATTGTTGGATTTGCTATGCTTCTGGGCAGTTCAAATTCCAAGGTACAATACGGCGCCATCTTCTTGGGTGCAATGGGTACGTCTGACGGTTGATTGTGTCGAAAGCAAGGAAACTTACTAATCTCATCGCAGGAATCTACCCGACAGTCCCCAACACAATTTCCTGGGTCGTCAACAACACAGAGGGTTCTCTCAAACGAGCATTTGTCCTGGGCATGGTTGTTGGCTGGGGTAATCTGAATGGTGTGGTTTCATCCAACATCTACCTGTCCAAGCAGAAGCCGAGATATTGGACCGGTCACGGTGTTGTGATTGCATACCTGACCATATTCCTCCTCGGCGGAAGCGTCTTCATGCACCTCAGCTTCCGTAAGATGAACAGCGACCGCAAGAAGGGTAAAATGGATGACGAGTGGGCCTCGCTGTCGGAAGAGCAGCGCTGGATCAGGGGAGATAAGCGTCCTGACTTTGTCTATACCCTGTAGCTTGGAGATATTCTGTACATAAAGCTCCATGTCAATTCATCGCTGTCCACGAGACCTGATATCTGACGTAATATGTAGCCAAGTATCCCAAAACACATGCTTCGTCTCGCACCTGCTTTCCCGGTATCTTTCAAAGTCTTGTTAAACATGATCTCTTAGAAGGAACTAGAGCTTCAAGGCCCTCACCTAGTAACTACAGACTATATTCAAGCTTTAACCATGCATATTTATGGGCTGTTATTCCCAGCTAGCTCCCGAAATCGTGATTTTAAAGTTTAAATAACTGACGATGGACAGGCCAACAGGCCGGGCCCGACGGGATCTGTGTCATCCACGTTAACGAGGCAAGAATATTCCCTATCTTTAGCGGCGTATTTGTGTTTGCTGTAGCTAAATGTGTCCCGTTGCCACGCCTGCTGCGGTCTCGGCTAGCCAAGGCATACGGCGTTACGAGCAAGACTCTCGTAATGCCGATAGGACGAGCACGCCGCGGACTTTATCATGACGCGCTGATGTGTTCGATTTTGATAAGGCTCATGGGGCCGTGTATGATTCAAATGGGGGCGTAATGCCGTGTAATGCCGCGACAACCGGCCTCGGGGATGATGCGCTGTTTGGGTACATGGTCACACACAGCAACTCATCGTTACACTCACCTTCTGCCGTCTTTCTTCCATAGGTGCAGAACACACACCGAGTAGAGGATTGAGATCTCATCAATTGTCATACATCTAGATTGATTATCATTGCCTGTTTCGGTATGTGAGGTTGTCAAGTTTGCCAAGGCTAAGCTTGATACCACAATACCATGCGGTCCTGGAGCTAAAATCTCACCTTGCTGACCCAAATATTTTGCCTTATTCATCTATACATACTCAAAGCCTGGGGATTCCGGATGAGTACAGCACTTTCAGCAAATAGATGAACTCGCCCTAGCACCTCGAGCATCATTGTGGTGAGGACATTATTGGGGATGTCGCTGTTGCTTTGGTAGTCTTATCTGGGACTGTGAAATCGGTTAGGGCCATTGATAGCAACTTGAACAATTGTAATCATGGGGCAGTTGTCAGTAAGATCGACATAATACCTCAAAGCAGGCTGTGGATGTGGGTGTAGATACTATCCCACATGACTGCTGCTGACATGGCAGATATTATCAACCCCGCATCTCTAGAATTTGGACTTATTAACGCATGAGTGAAAATAGACTTATCAATGAGGTTTAACCCTTCACTTTTCTAATTGGAGAGAATAAAGCTGATCCTACCTTGAGGCAGTAGAGGGGACATATTTCAGCGAGGAAAATTCTAATTATAACAATGACCGCGGAACATGGCGATCTTTATGCTGCACAGAGACGAAAAGCCACCGGTGGAAGCAGTTTAGTTTCTGGCCTCGTGCTTTAGTATGCATATGCCACGCCGGTCCCAAAAGCGACAGGTGCATGTCGACCGGTTAATATTGGCATGTGCCGCGTCGTTATTGGCTGGGAAACGATGCACATTTAATATTAGCCACAGCTGAAATAAGGTGGTGACGCCCACAATGTAACATAAATTTAGCTAAAATGCGGTAAGCACAACATTAACCATGGCTGGGGCGCTATTAATAGGATCTCCCATGCAGAGTGCGCCTCTTGTCCCGCATTTCTGCCCCCAGCTTCCAGAAACATTGTGAACGAGCGCCACATCCCGACCCGGCGGGTGAAGCCCGCTGAGTAGCAGACGAAGGCATCCTCGCTGTCTTAGTCCTTCCTAAAGAACTGGGTGGTGTGGGGAGTGGCCGATGCCAGAATGCAACACTCTGATAATGTCGGTGACGGAAGGAAGACAGCCTTACAGCCCAGGTGCAATGTGAGGTGGTGTGCTCGGACACTTTACGGCAGATGGAAGTCGGAATAGCCGGCACAAGAATTTCCACGTCTGCACTGATTACTAACACGGCATCATGGTGGCTATCTATGCTTGAACAGAGGATTCTTGCTACTGAGCCAGCCTCAACATCCAGCATGTGCTAAAAATATTGTAACAAGCAGTGGTGGTTGCAATGGTTAGATTGAAACTGGAATATACACTGGAAAGCAATTTCTATATAATCATGCTGAATATCCTCTCTCCATGAAAGCTTCTCATCATCAACCAACTCACTCTTCACTACATTGCACAGCTCAGCTTCAGCTAAGCTTCCGGTTTTCTTTTGTCTTTTTCCTTTGTGATTTCCTTTGTGATTTCATTTGTCTCTTTTTTTCTTCTACTTGATTTTCTTCTTGCTTTTTTTCTCCTTTCCGTACAAGAATCTCAATCATTTCTCCGCAAAAATGGCCGCCAAATTCCTTGCTTCCACAGCCTTTTCCGCAGCCGCCATGATGGCACTGATTGGCAATGCTGCCGCTCGCCCAATGGCCATTCCCGAGGCCATCTCGGCCCGCGCCACCGCGACAGACCCTGACCAGATTGTGCTCGACCCCTCCACCAACATGGGTGGCATCGGCTCCACTCCCAATGATGACCTGCGTGATTGGGACACTTTCTACTGGTCCAATGGAGGTAAGCAAAGCCGCATGTAAACCAAGGCTGCAGTACATGATGAGGCTAACGAGATTTAGACATTGTGGCCAAGATGACCTGCACTGCTGGAAAGGACCGCAAGATGCTCAACGTCGCTCGAATGGGCAGCGACGTGACCGACATGGATTGCGCTGACCCCAACGAAATCATCATGACCTTCAAGGATAAGTCGGCCATGGACTCTGCCAAGGCCGACTGGCAGTGGCTAGATGATGACCAGAACACTATGATTGTCGTCGCTGACGGCGGCAGCTGCGGCGGCTCTCAGGGCCGAGGCGAATACGCAGTTACCGATGTCTTGTATGACGACAAGGCCCTCGCGGCCAAGCTGATGGGCCGACCAACCAGCTGGATGGAGTTTGTCGACGACTACAAGCTCAATGTCAAGTCTGGCGGCGTCGAGACCACGACGGGCAACTTCACTCGCCGCATCGGCAAGAGCGGCAGCATTGATCTCGCCAACGACTTTTCCGCCAACCTCTTCTCCAAGGACGTTGGCGATGTCAACCTCAGCGTCGACTGCGCTCACTGCGCGACCACCGGCTCCGTCGACTTTGACTTTGACTTCAGCATCACCTCTGGTGTCACCGGCTCCATCACTGCCAGGAATGGTCTCGGAGCCAGCCTCGGTGTTGGCCTCACGGCTTCGGGCGAGCTGACGGACGCCATGGACCTCGGCTCTTCCCAGCTCCTCACGCTTCCGCTCGCCGGCATCTCCATCTTCGGCATCCTCAACATCGGGCCGCAGATCACGGCCGGCGTCACGGCCAGCCTCGAGCCCGTCACAGCCGCCATCACAGCCGACTTTGGTGTCGCCATGATCATCCCCGACGGCACCACGCTGCGCCTGGAGGGCGGCTCCGACGCCATCAACCCGCAGTTCAGCAAGATCGGCCCTACGCTCAGCGCCTCCGTCAGCGTCGGCGCCAGCCTGAGCCCCGTTGTCACCCTCGACTTTGCTGCCACCGTCTTCGGGGTCGGCGTTGTTGCCGGTGTCGGCCTCGAGGCCCCCAAGCTCGATGCCACCCTGACCGTCCAGGCCACCACCGACGACGCCGGAGTCTGCGGCGATGCCAACGCTGCTGCTGGCGTCGAGCTCGATGTCAACGTCGGCGTCAACGTCAACCTCTTTGCTGGATTTGGATCCGCCACTGATCAGCCCAACTCCAACAGCATCTTCTCCACCAGCACACCCGTCTTCAGCGACTGTGTTCCCATCGCTTAAAGCATCATCTTGGTACTTTGATTGAAAATAAAGCATTTTATGACATCCGGCATTTAGCATTTATTCGGCATTGCACGGGACGCGGGGACTCAACTTGTTCAAGGTGTTGGCATTGCATCATTCATTTGGCTGGTCTTGCGGGGATTGCATGATTCTGGTTTCTTGGCGCAGGAGTTAAACGCATTGATTTATCCTTTTAAATAGTCACTCTTTTTAATATATTTGTGTGCAGCACTTGACTTCTACATTGGTGATCTCAACCGCTACTGTCATGTCAAAGAACAATTGAGTGTTTGCGCATCCATCTCAAACAGCACAGAATGCACGCATGCTTGGAGATAGTACTTTCGCGTTTAGTATACTCTCCTCATTTAAATTCAAGAGCCCTTGGATTTATTCACGAAACTTGCGACCGCGGATAGCCCTTCATAAAATCCCAAATATTGCATCACCATGTATTAGTTGAATCCCATTCCTCTTTCCTTGATTTGCTCCTCAAACTTTTGTTGTTGAGTGATGATATGCGTGCCAGCAGCCAGCCCGGCCAAGCCTTCCATGTTGTAGAGCGCATCCATTGGCACATCACGTACACACACTTCATGTTTCTCCCTGGTTCCGCCACAGAAGACTTCGATGATATTTCCGTTGCCATATTGGGGGTCCTGAATAGCTTTCATTGCAACGTCGAGCAGCTCATCCAAAGTCAACATCAGATCGTCGGACTGTACTCGTTCTCGGCTGTATGCGGCATGGAAAATTGGCGTCTTTGTCCCCGATTCGGTTAGCATTGGCCAGTCAGCGGAGTCACGACAGAGACTTGGACCTACATCAACAACACCGGGACAGATGGCCGCATTTCTGATACCAGCGATTTGATTCAGCGAACCCAATGATTTACACATGCTGACTATTGCAGCCTTGCTAGAGTAGTAGAAGGGCGTCAGGAGTCCATGAATGTAGCCCGCCATGCTGGCGAGCCAGAGAACATTGCCGCCGAGCTTCCGATTCTCGGGACGCAACCAATACTCGACAGCAATCTGGGCTAGCCTGATTGGGGCTATCGTGTTGACGGCATAAGTCTTGAACATACCGACCTGAGCATCAGCAGGGTCTTGGGCAAGAGGCGAAAGACCGGGCGGGTTCCAAAAGTCGCTAAATGGGGGCTCATAGAGTCCCGCGCCATTGACGAGCAAATTGACCTTGCCAAATGTCTTCAAAGCATTTTCCCACAGGAGGTTAATTTGAGACCAATCACAGAGATCTGTCCGGAAAAATATGGCCGATGCCGCACCCTCTTCTGCCGGGGGATGCTGATACTTGTTCAGCGTCTCCTCGGCTTCGGGACGAAGTTGCAGATCTGCCATAATGACTGAGCATCCCAGCTCTAGCAATCTCTGAGTCAATCCATGGCTTATTCCTGATTGCAGTCAGTAACCAATGCATAAATAACGTAAACGAGCTATTCACCAGACCCAGCGCCAGTCACGAGCGCAACCTTGCCCTTGGGCTCCCAAACTGACATCTTCAAAGCAGTGTAGTAAAAAGAATAGTAAGATCATTGGCAAGCTGACTAGTTTGATAGTAAGAAGAAAAAAATGGTATTTTTTTGACGCCAAAAAGGGAACGTTATGGCTGAACCTCATGCTGTAATTTCCTCACATCACACCATAATGTCTGATGCGACCAGGTCGGGCCAAAAGCCATAAACAGCCTTCTATTGCGGCAAATATTGCCCGATGCTGTGTTATTCGAGCATGATGCAGGGGTTGCGCGTTATATTTGTGAAGCAAATACTTGGCAAGCAACCACAGGCTGTTTCCGAATCCTAAGCCGCAACCGAAGGCAGGGGTCCTTGACGGTCCCACAGAACCGCATCATGCAATTGACCAACCCGATGGCTTTCACAGTACTGCCTGTGGTTCTTCCATCGGCACATTCCCGCCGTGCCTTTGCGATCGCGCCAAGTCATTATGTCCCCAATCCTCTGACAGCATCTTGAACGAAAGGAGATGCAGATCGTCCTCCCGCATCGGTAGAATGGCCTTTGTAGGGTTGATGTAGTTAAGTGGTTGAGATGCTATGTAGAGTAGAAATCGATCAACATAATTGCAAGCAGCGATCTAAAATGAGAGCGGCTCATCCGGGGAAGGAGAGAATTAGCCACGGCATGGCCATGAACCCTGTCCTTGGCCTGTTGCAAGCTGAAAACCGGATCCTCTCGGGGGCCGAAAATCCCGATGCCGCTGCTGGCTCGCGTAGTGGAATACGACTGTAGATCATCAGCGAGATTGTGGAGCTGCGGCCTGATCCGTTCATCCTCTGCATGCGTTGCTTGGATCAAGTTCGCCTCTCAGAATGCTGAGCGAATAACCGCTACCAGCGATGCGTCGTTCATCATACATAGACTTGCATTCATGTTTCCGCGTGGCAGCAACCCCGTTCTATGACAACGAACGGTAAAGGCTGGGAAAATCCACAAACCTCATACATGCCCTCGCATCTTCAATCGACACCAAGATGCAGTTATTGCTACCCGCAGCACAGCCCTAGGAAAGTGGAACCAGTTCCAACCCGTCTTTGGGCCTCAGAAAAGGGGGCATTGGGAAAGCCAGCGGTGCGTAGGAACTTGGCAGTCTTGTTAACACCGACATTCAGCCTTGAAGAAGTCTTATACCGCCGAACTACAACGGCACAGCCAGGATGCTGCCGTATAGCCTCTTCATGCAACAGATAGCAAATCAACCATGGGAGATGCGCTTTCCTAGTCGCTGGCAGATCACAATTTCACCATTGACGGCTCAATTAAGGACATCAGCCGAAGCCGGCTCTGAATCAACAAAGAGGAGGCCGCGACCTCGAAGCTTGTAAAAACCGTTTTCGCACGACTCATGGCCGCCATGTGCCTGACAGATGCTAGCCAGAACAACGGATGAGATGTCAAAGCCAAAGCGTTGCTTGGAGCAGAAATAGCGCGTGCGCCCCTCTCCAGATTAATTGACTCGCCGTCAGACCACGTGTGTTTGAGCCTAGGCCGGTTGTGCCCCTTTTTGCGACACTAATGCAATCGAGTATTGGTATCGCCGATGGCTTGGAGCCACCAACCCAAGTGTCGCAGACTAGGGCGATCCAGAACACGGCAACGCATTTTGGCTATTTCCTTCGATCCGTAATCTAAGTTACACGGCCCTGCAAAAAGAGTAGATGTGAAACCGATGCTCATAAACCCGCCCGTTCCTCCTGCATCGAGCATATCTGATTCATGACATTGCAAGGACCGGTTGCTAATTCCTCCGTGCACCTCACTGGCTCGCTATTGCCGGCCTCATTAGTACCCACCCCCGCAAGTCATGTAGGTGCATAGACGGAAAAGAATTGCCTAGTCGATTAATTGACCCAGTCAGTAAGGAGGGGGGTCGACCATTTTCGCTATTCACGAAAGAGCATGCACAGCTCAAAGCACGACGTATGGGCAGGAAGCTGAATGGCTTGCACACGCAAACCCATTGCAAATATTGTCTCCAGCGCGTTAGGTCATCTCATGGAGCCGCAATACCTTTTTGCAAAAAGTAGAGATGGCTCGCGCACAAGCTGTCATTTGAATGGCATTTTCACGCAATTAACAGGCTGAAGAATAGATCGAGGGTAGGCTTCTGCCTTCATGCCTTTGTGTCAAATATTAGAAATAGCATCTTATTGAGGGAGCTTTGGCAAATACATTTCAGCAATATACAGGTTAATATTGCCTTGTTTCGCATTTAAAGCGAGAAGGGGCGTCCCGGTAGCCTTGGAAGTAATCACTACTAGAAGTGTCAGCATAAAGTATCAGCCGAGCCAGCTGAGGAACCACTTTAAATGCAAAAAATGTGAATTAATTAATAAAGTGCATTGAAGCATTGGGATATAGTGTAAGGCTTGCGCTAATCCATATAACATCATCATATCGACATCATACAACTACCAATCAACCTGACAAACATCAACTCCGGTTTTTGAACAAAGAATGTCTTTTCGGCTGCTCCTTCTCGATATCATCCCCCTGCGAAGAGGCCGGTATAAGCGTCGTGATGCCATCGTCATCGCCCACCGAGGGGGCCATAGATGGTTCTCCCACAGACAGGGCTCCCACAGAGGATGTGGGTTCGACCTTTCCATCCAGCTCGATCGAGTCTTGCTCCCACCCGGTAGGGCTTGAAGAGCTCGGTGCAGCGCGCCTCCCGGCGTTCTCGGCAAGGTCGGCGTACGGTGCGTTTCGTTTCGGAAATGATCGTGAAGCAGATGAGTTGTGTGAGTCCTTGGACTTCTTCGATGGGTTGACAACGGAGCCGAAAAGGTTGGGAAGCTTCTTGGCGAGGTACACTCGGATTGTCGGAAGGCAGACAATGGCCACACTAATGTTCACCTCGAGTGAAGTCCACAGGACAGCGTCGACATAGTCCCAGGTCGGGTTGAGACTCTTTGCAAACATTACCAATGACATCAGGCGGATGCTGCTAGTGATGACAATGAAGATTCCCAGGCTGAACATGATAAGTGCCATGATCTTCTTCTTCAAGCGCATTTGCAGCATCGAAATGACGGGCAGTGGAAGAATGAGAATGATCAAGTCTTGCGTGATACCGCTGGCACCAGCAGCATAGCTCAGCGCATTCACATTAATGCACTTTACATCTTTGCTATAATCTCCTTTCCTATCAGAATTGTTAGTACGAACAGTGTTTCTAGTAGCTATACTAGCTGATATTTGGGTGAAACCGGCTTCCGCATCAGGCAGGGGAAAAAAGGTAAACTCACCATCCAAGCCAGTTATAATCCATCTGTTTGGAGTTAGCAAAGCTCTATTAAACACGCAGCATGATTTTGCTACTTACAGGTAGACACTGAAACATTGTCATAAAAATGATGATGGTCGCCGATGTAATAACAAATGCCATGGTAGCCCAGCACCAAATTCTGAGAGGTTGAAAAACCTTCCTGTAAATTACCCTCGTTAGCCATTCATATCCTTCCTTTGCATACCAACAGCCCAAGCGCCATGTCTCAAAAACAACACGATGTCAAGGTTTGTGGCTGAGACAGCAGAAAATGTGAGACAGGTTCCGGTATCTTACATCAAAAAGAAGAGGATGCTAATGCGCAATAGAGCCAACGTCAAGGTGTACAATATCTCGTCGACGAAGAAGAGCTGAATCTCGCCGTCAGCAACTACACCCTTGCAGGCTGGATAAGTCAATTCTGCTTCTCACCTTCAAAGCGAGGGTTATTGTCTCGACTTCCAAATCCCAAATGTTATAGCCAACCGCTACGATACGGACTGCCGGACGGTTAGTGTGGAGAACGGGAAGAAGGAATATCGGTTGTAATTACTGATGACTCCAAGAATGGTAAACGGCAACCTGGCCCATGTTAGCAGCTGTATAGAGAGAATTGTCTGCAGCATACATATATCCCAAGGGCAGCAGAGCTAGCTTTCAAGTCGATATAGAATTGCGCGAAACCGGAAAACAAATCTTGTCAAGAGACATACCAAATGATAAACGTGGCGACCAGCACCCAATCGTCGACTTCCATCTTCTTGGTCATGCGGTATCGAAGCCATATTCTGGAGATGAAGAAGACTGGGCCGAGGATATCCAGCAAACCCATGCCAATCCAATCATACACTCGTCGATGCTGGACTCCGATGTTGCATGCTTTCTCGTTCACCTTTGCCACCTCTGCCTCGTGTTAGCCGTTTCAATGGCAAAGCAGAGGCCAAGAATGCAAAAAATACATACGTAACCGCTCTATCACGGTGCAATTGGAGGAAATGCAGGCATCGGTAGCTGCGAGCAGAGACTTGCTGGTGCAAATGCAGGTGCTGTTGGTGAGGGATTGACATTCGGAAGCCGGCACCGTCTCCAAGATACAGCTCACTCCGCACGCCGGAATCTCGCTCACATACTCTGTCAGATCAGCCGCGCAGATGGAAAACAGAAGCTGCGCAACCAGCAACAACCAGTGCCGTGTGAGCTTCATGGTGCCGTTTTTTTGGAGATTGTGGTAAAATGCAACTACTCGGCATCGGCAAACCGTCGTCCCTTTGAATGCTTCGCGAGAAGGGTTCGGGGAGGGATCCAAGCACAAGCGTCCGAGCCAACGAAACAGAATTTGGCCGAGAGATGAACAGGGATGATGTTGTTAAATGGGGTACAGATGAGCGAGAACCGAACCCCCAAAGGCACGACTATGCAGATGAAAAGAGTGGCTTGGACACGGAAGGCTGGCTGGGCATTCTAGGGCGTAAATGGCGCCAGCCTGGCATGCCCTCTCGTAGGGCTCAGGTGATGGGCTAGTCCAAAACACCGGATCTTCAATGGCGCAAGGCTAGCCCAAGCCACCGCGCCTCGTGGTTCGTCGGCTCTAGCCTTACCGTGGAGGCCAAAATTTCCACTCCCTGGCATCATTACCTAAGGGCCAGGCACGTCTCCAGGTCAGCGCACAGAAGGATTTACACTGCCAAGCGGCATCGGCAGCACACTAGCTGAATCATCGTGTTCCACCCTTGCTTGCTTACTGCCCTGGTGGATAGATGGTTGCTGGATCGCCGCAGCCGGGCTAACCAACTCCTCTCTCTCTTCCCCCGCCCGTCCGTTGTTTTTCTGCCCGGGGCCCCGAGCACATGAATCAGCGACGCTACGGAGTAATTCAAGCAGGGGTTGTGATCTTCGGTCCGTGCCTCAACTGAAGCCGCTACTCCCGGGCTCGTGCCTGTGGACTAACGCCGACAGTCTACGGAGCAAAGTGAGCGCCGCCCTCTCCATGCCGTTTTCCCTGACAGGCCATCCCGCCTCCCCGTCAGTTCATCCTGTCCTGATCTGACCTGAACCCAGCCAGCCTGCGAGCATTCAACCGTCGCTGACTCGCGGACGCGGGCCGTGTGCGCGCACGGTCCTGTAGCGTGGCAATAGTGTCGACTTAGTAGCCAAACGGTTAGCCTCTCCTCGACCATCATTCACTGGACTTCACTTCTCCCCCTCGCGCACACAACACGACAGTTAGACGGGCGCAGCAAGTTGCTGGTTTTGTGGGTTTTTGGCAATTTCACACTGACCTCTTGCCAAGTGCGTATAGGACGATATTAAGCATTGTGTTGCGGCAGCCTCATTGGCCGCGAGTTGCAGATCAGGGTGGTCCGGGTTCAATGCACTGTATATGCCACTCCACGATATTTCCGTCCGCCTTATTAGCATCCCTTTTTAGGGGGCGCCAATGGGCCAAGTCAGGGAATGGCCGTCGAGCTGACGGTTGAGTCTTAAGAGGGTGGCGCCGGTCACTACTGGTCTTGGAGTCATTTATCCTCCTGCCTCTCCCACTCTCCATCCGCTCATTGGAATTTCTTCTTGATTTAGTCCCAAGGACCATTTTCTTTCGTTTGCCAATCGCGACAATGAAGTTGGAAATCGGGTCCTTCGGCCTGGGCGCCGCCCTTCTTTTAACTCCCTTTTCGGCCGTGGTCCACTCTTTCCCAACGGCTGAGAACATTGTCAGGATTGCGAGGCAGTCCGACTTCAACATCGAGGAATTCACACAGAAGCTTCAAAACTACAACGAGAAGCGCCTGTTGCTTGACCCTTTGACAACCCCCATCTCTGGTGAGTCGACACCCTCGCCAATCGGCGCGTTGGCGGCGCGCAGAAAAAGAAAAGAAGCTTATTCAGGCACCACCAGTCACCGGCGACAATGCCTTTCAGCCCCCGGATTTCTCCAAGGGAGATCAGAGAGGATCCTGCCCAGGACTCAATTCTCTAGCCAACCACGGGTACCTGGATCGTAGCGGTGCAGTCAGCGTACGCATCACCCAACGTCCCTGACTTTGCGCATTGGTGCTGACATTTTATCCGAAGCTTGTTGACGCCATCATTTCGGTAAACAAAGGTACCGTCTTTCGTCCGTATGCATTTTTGATATGTCCAAGACTAATGCATCTTTAGTGCTTGGTATGGGCATTGACCTGACAGCCCTGCTCAGTGTCTTGTCAACCGTCGAAGTCGGAAACGCCGTTTCACTGAACCCAAGCTTTTCCATTGCTGGAGTGAGCCCCAAGGTGCAAAACCTCGTCAGCCTACTTGGTCTAGTATCGACACCCCAGGGTATCGACGCTACACACAACCTGATCGAGGCCGATGGATCAAGCACGCGTGATGACCTTTACCTGACTGGAGATGCCTCCACCATGAACATGACCAAGTTCTTGGAGGTATACAACTCTATCCCCGCTAATGGCGCAATGACTATGGATGATCTGGCAGCCCGCTCTGCTAAGCGATATGATGAGAGTGTCAGTTACTGATCAAGCCTCCACTGTGCGACAGCAAGCTAATGGTTGCAAAAGGTTGCGCAAAACCCTTATTTCTATTACGGTCCTTACAGTGGCATCTTCGCTCGCAGCGGAGGCTATCTATTCCTGGGACGTTTGCTGAGCAATCACTCCTCGAAATACCCTCGCGGTAGCAATTTGAGTAAGTTGTGCATAGCCTGCGCGTCTCTGGCCTATTGCTAACTGCCAGTGTAGCCAGAGAGGTCTACGCCAGCTTCCTCGGTGTCTCCAAAGATAGCACCGGCGCGCTTGTATACAAGAAGGGATGGGAACGAATTCCAAACAATTGGTATCGGTCCGCTGTCGACTACGGCATTCCCGACGTCGTAGTTGACCTGGTGGACTGGATCAGCCAGTATCCGAAGCTGGGCAACATCGGAGGCAACGTGGGAACCGTCGATTCGTTTTCTGCCGTCGACCTGGAGAATGTCACTGGAGGTGTTCTGAACTCGGCCAATCTGCTAAAAGGAAACAACCTGATTTGCTTTGCCTTCCAGGCACTGCAGATGGGCGTGTCGGACCAGCTCGCCTCAGTCTACTCGACGCTGGGCCCGATTCTCAAGAACATCCTCCCTGGCAACCCCATTACCGGTCCTCTCCTCAGTCTTTCTTGTCCAGTCTTCACCAAAATGCAGTATGGTGGAACCAACCTACTAGACGGTCTGAAGAAGAAGTTCCCGGGAGCTAAGAAGGCTGGCAGCGCACTATGAATAAAGGGGTGATTGTAGATGACCAGAATACTACGGCTTATGGCGGCCTGGTCACTTAATTCCAAGGAAGATGAACTTTTGCGAGAGCTTCTCAACTGTACATATTAATATGAATACAAGCCGCCGGCCTTCGCTGTACATTGCTCAAATTGGATCTTCAAGCCCTCTGATGGTCTGTGGGTCAGGGACTATTGCCATGTAACGTTTCCATAGAGATCCGACAATAAGATTAGATCAGATTCCCATTATGCATTTCTCTCACTAAAACCTTGACTAAAGATGTATTCATTTAAAATGGTTTGGGAGAGAGGGGACGGCATCCGCCGCTGGTATTCTCCAGGGTAGCCTGGACGAGCAAGGTATGCGAAAATAAATTTACAAATAAGACAATGAAAAAATATAGTGAATTGATGATTCCTTCATAGTAAATGTAGATAAAAAATGATTAAGGATTTCGAATATTTCCCCAGTAGTTTATGGAATATAAACCGACACGGTGCTTTAATAGATCATTTGAGTCTTGACTTCTGAAGTGTTGACCTAAATGGTTTGTGGGTCTGCCGCCACAAATGTTGCCAACAGATTATGAACGCTTAGTAAGCTACTAATTCTTTCTTTTAAATTGGCTTGTAATCAAAGTACCTCAATGTAGCCAGCTGTGTGGCTGAAGACCCACAAGCTATGGGTCCAAAGGAGAGGTGGCGCAGTTCTATCGGAATATTATTGGCCCGAATCAAGTCCGCTTTAAATTCGGCACAAGCCACAGGAGCTTGGCCACACAACGAGCCACGTTACTCAGCTAAGAGTCAAGTTGCTTCTGCCATTCGTTGGCTGCGTTTGATGTTGCTGACCCTGTTGCAAGGCTGCAGTTGATGGTATGAATGCATTATGATGGATTTAAATGAGGAAATGAAAAAAATAAAGAGGATATGGGATAAAACTTCAGCTCTGCCGAGTTGTGATCCTTTTCAGTACGAGCTCGGCCGTCTTCATTGCCTATCTTTTCAACATGGCCGCGATCTCAATTTTGACAAGAATTTCAAGCCAACTACTAACATTGCGGCAACTCCAGCTACTGTGCTAAAAGGGCATTGAAACTTTCAAGTAACTCTTGGATAGTCCATTTCTTTTTCTTTTCTCTTTTTAATCTCTCGGGCCAGCTTGACACATCCTGGACTTGGTGTACGCGCCAGACCTGAAGCCCCCCTGTCAGGATGTTTTCCCGGATGAAACAATGCAGAGGTGCTCAGCTATCTTAATAAGGCCTTGGCAGAAGGATCGACTACCGCCAACCAATAAATATGCGCCTTGGAAATGAAAAGCCTCGCGATGACCAATCAGCTTTCCCCTCACCTAAGTACGGCTGAAAACCCAGGGGGGCATCAGGCTGCATTACCGCTGAAAATTGTTCCAAAGCAGGCATAGCACGTCTTACCAGATAAATACCCCTCATCCTGTTGCAGAAGTTCTTCCTGTTTTCCTCGTCGACAACTCTCTCATTCCTATCCCAGCACCATGGCCCAATGGAAAGCGACAAAAGATGAGCAAAGTTCAAGGATGGGTTAGCTCTCCAGATGGACGAGGCACCATGGACCTGATATGGAGTTGCACTGCCACCGTGCTGCTCTG
Source organism: Calonectria leucothoes (assembly GCA_002179835.1). Lineage (NCBI taxonomy): Eukaryota > Fungi > Ascomycota > Sordariomycetes > Hypocreales > Nectriaceae > Calonectria > Calonectria leucothoes. The sequence continues at coordinate 201,843 of NAJI01000019.1, forward strand.
TAACTGGTCGGTCCTGTGTCTCAACGTCCCTGCAAAGGATAGCGCTCGAGCGATCTGGAGGACCAAGGTCTCGTGGCTTGGCTTCTCCATTTTCCTCCCCGAGGTGCTCGCAGCACTTGCGCAAAACCAGTGGATTTCGGCTCGCCAATCTGTCTCCGACTTCTCCGCTCTCGGATTTCCAGAATGGTCACTCAGACATGCCTTCTTTGCCGACATGGGTGGTTTTGTGCTCCAAGCGCCCGATTACCCGCTCTTTCCAATCAACGGCTGTCAAATTCATTACCTTGTGTCCCACGGGTTCATGGACTTTCCTGATGTCAAGCGCAAGACCATCTGGGACATGAGCAAAGCCGATTCCTTCAGCCGAGTTTTGGTATCCGTTCAGCTCTTCTGGTTCGGGATCCAGTGCATCGGTCGCGCTGTCCAGCGCTTGCCGTTGTCGACATTTGAACTCGACACGGTTGCCTTTCTCGTTTGCACGATTCCGACTTTCTACTTCTGGTACCACAAGCCGTTGGATGTCACCACTCAAATCCCGCTCCACCTGAAGGATGGTTGGCGAATCCAGGACGTCTTGCTTTTCGCCGGCGACGCCGCAAGAAAACCTTTCAAGCTCACACCTCTCGACTTTACGCATCCACCTCCTGATCCGTATGAACTTATGGACCCGATATTTTGGGCTCTGGAGTATTTGTTTGGTGTTGGTGGTGACCCCAACTATGTGCCCATCGCAACCTTCAAGAACACCACGAGAATCACCCCCCGAGGAACTCGCTTCACCGATGTAGCCGTTTTTGTCATCATAACGGGTGGTTACCTCGGCATTCACTTTGTGGCATGGTACTTTGAGTTTCCGACGCCTTTAGAACGGACACTTTGGCGGGCTGCTTGCCTGAGTCTGATTGTGACGTCCTTGTCATATGCCTTGTTACTCCTCTTTGTAACCTGGCAACTACCGAGGTTTTGTTCTCTATTTCGTGTTTCCGAAGTAGAAACCGGCACGCAATTATTCGCGGGGATGCATCCAGTTTTCCAGTACTTGATTGCTGGAACCTGGGTCGGCTCGTACGGAATTGCAAGGCTTTACCTCATCATCGAAGCCTTTCTTGGCTTGCGAACCATGCCCCCAGCTATTTTCGAAACAGTAGAGTGGTCCAACTATTTCCCACATCTTTAATCTTTGGCACGATTCAGCTTAATAGTAATTAACCTTCCCTGCCGAGGTTGGTTTCGGCCAGCTTGAGACTCTGTCTGTTGGAGCGTGTGAATCTGTCAGTCAGTCTGCCATTCACTTCCTGCGGATCTCACAGCAATAAATTTCCACGAAAACTCTCAGGAGTCAAGTGCGAGAATACCTACACTGCTTTGTTGAACCTTTTCTCTTACTCGCTGTTGTCCATGTAGCAATGAGTGAGGGATCGAGGGGCTTCAGCAGGAGCAGATAACGTAGCGGGGTAAATTTTAGCCTCCTTTATATACTTCTGCCTCGACAGTTAGTACAAAATACGAGTAACCTAACCTAGGCGCGACCTGTGTCATCAAAGTATGTGATTCCCGTATTTTTATGATCGACGTCAGAGAGCGTGGCTTGCCCCACAACCCTAATGAATGATACCCCAAGGTATGGGCATAGGCTGTAGGTTTTAACCGCTGCCCCGAATCCTTGCCCCTGTCGCTTGAGAGGCCGTGAACCAACTTCCAGACATGCACACGCGGCAGTCCAACTGGGAGCGACCCCATCTTCTCAAGGTATTGCATGGATTTGATCAAGGGACACGCTCGGCTATGGCTAGTGCTATGCATGTGTAAACCTTGCCTCGGCATGGCTATTTCTACTGCTCATGTAGCTGATCTGCTTAAGGTCCTTCTCGATGGCACTCATGCATCAGCCAGCTCACTGCCATTCTCCGAATCGTCAGAGACACCTTGAGTCAAACCTGTTCTTCCAGACAGAATATGTCATGATTGCTACCTTAGATTTGAATCACAAGAATAGCACCAGATTGTTACATACCCAGGGTTTAGATACTAGCTGCATTTCGGCTAGGTATTGTCGCTTTGTTAAGCATGAATCCCCTGCAACTTCCATTGGTGCTTAAAATGCCTATTTACTATCAACTGATAATCTTTAAGCCATGACCTAACCATTGACCCCTTCCGTGTTTCACCCCATGATGAGCTAAAAGCTCGGATTCGCAGGGTACATGATCGGCTGTCGGGAGCCGACAGGGTCCGAATGCGAAAGCGATATTACCATACCCTGTATAGTAATACTCTAGGTTTGCCCAGAATACTTTCATCAAATCATTGGCTAAAATTGAGCCACCTTTACAGCTCGTATGTCGGACCAGAAAAGTTCCGAAAACTTAGTTGCCTTATACCTATAGTGGATGGGAGTAGATAAAACAGCCCGACTTCCCGTACCATGTAATCCTGACTTTCACATTGCCTCTCAACTTATTTATCCTCAAAAATATTTTGAAACATTCTCTTTTCCCCCGAATCTCAATATTTACAATCCGTTTCTTGTGTTGGAAAAATGTCTGAGAATTCTGTTATTCTGATCACGGGCACGAATAGAGGTTAGTATGAAAAGTCTTTTTACCTTTCATGGTACAACCTCCCTTTTTACAGCCCTATATGCCGACTATATTCGCAGGCATTGGCAAAGGCTTGGTCGCATCCTACCTTGCAGCCCCTGGGAATACCGTCATTGCCACTGTCCGCGATGTGTCCCACCCAAGCTCGCAGACGCTCCAAGAACTCCCCAAAGGCCTCGGAAGTGTTTTGAATGTCATAAAAATGGACTGTGGCAATGAAGACAGTGTGAGAAGCGCCATTCGTGGCCTAGATGTCCCCAAAATTGACATCGTGATATCCAACGCTGGCATCAGCCAAAATTTCGATAAGCTGGTCGACCTCCAAACGTCTGTGCTGCAACAGCATATTCAGGTCAATGCATACGGTCCGTTCTGTCTCTTCCAAGAGACATTGCCACTCTTGCGAAAGGCGACGGCGCCCAAGTTCGTCACGGTTTCTAGCGGAGCTGGGTCGACGTCGGTCCTCCAATACATGGCAGGGCAGCCAATGGGAGCTTATGGTGCATCCAAGACGTTGGTTAATCACTTAATGAAACGTTTGTCGCTCGAGGTTGAAGACGTCATCATCTGGCTTTTGAACCCAGGGTAAGTTAGATACTAATCCCATGAACTTGGTCTCATATGCTGATAATTTGCCCCCCTTAGGTGGGGGTCACA
>NAJI01000190.1:0-34355 GCA_002179835.1 Calonectria leucothoes
TGCAGTATAGCTATTTTAAGACTCAATTCAATTAATATATCAATCAATTCAAGTTAAGGCTCTCACAATTCAATTCCAGCCTTACCCAATTCAAATCGCTCAAAATATCGACTTGAATTGAGTTGATCGGAGCGCTGATGACAGATGATAAGCTAAAGTTGTATCGATATGAGCTGAGCGGGAGAAATTCACTCATGGAAACACGTGCTTTAATGCCCCTGCCATCATGTAACCCCGCACTAGATAAATCCACTTAACGTGTTGTGTTGGTTGTGTCATGAGGCTGGCCAGGGATATATTTCACATGGGGCCCACTCCTTCCCAATACGGCACCATGCAGTTGCTTTGGGGATAAGTCGCCAAAAGATAGAGGAGTAAAAGAAATTGCAATATTAGTTTGGAGAATGTATTACTGAATTATGACCAAATCTCACTATTACTAGCTAGCGATAAGTTGGAATAGTGATCTGATCAGTGACACTTCCTTCACTGTAATACTAGATGTGGAATTTAAGGCTATAATAAATGTGCTTAGTATTTTTGAGTTACATTAGGCTGACTTTTTAGAATAAAATCGATCGATATTTAAGGCAAACTACTGAATCTAAATAGAAATTCCCACAAGAAAGCTATCTACATGTCCATAACCTTAATGTACTGAAAACCCAGATAATGAATTCCCAACCTTAGGCCACAATCCCCATTTTTTAGGAATCATAGTATATCATTGTCTTGAGATTGAGGATGAGAACTTCAATAAAGACCCGTGTTTAGGTACTGCAGACCAGCTTGAAGCTGCCGTAGCTCTTGTCTCCGGAAAGGCATTGGCCCAAAGTGACATCGTGTCGGCTAAGATGGCAAGTCACATCGTTGTAAACCTCGACTAGTAGCCACAATTTAGTTCTCAGTGCTTGTCAAGTTTAGGAAAAGAAAGGATCTTACGGGAGCAGCCGTAGGGGTTGGCCTCGAAGTTAAGTGATCGAACATTATTGTCTCCAAAAGTTTGGCATGTGTTAATTTGGGAGGTATAGACACCAAACTCGCCCAGGTTCGAGGTTTGGTCGCAGCTAGGCTGGCCGTAAAGACGCAGTGTGCCGTATCGCAGGATGGGAGTAGCAGCAGAAGTGACACCCGTTGCAATGGTTATGACTGAGACAGCGATGGTAGAGAAATGCATACTGCCGTTTTCTGGAGTGTAAGACTGTTTTAGAAAGGTGGAAGAAGTGTGATGATGCTTGTCTTGATGGTAGAGTGTTGTGAGAATCAGAATATTTTCTTGATGGACAGGCTCCTTAAATATTTGTTAATTCTGGTAACGCTGAAGATCACTCCCATGTTGATCATATGAATATCCACCCGTAGTTGTGTATACGAATGCACGATGCAACTCGAAGCATTAAAATCTGACAGCTGCGACAAATGGTTTCGATACGAGCAGCGCCTTGTACTCTCATCCAATCAATCATGAGCATAATATTTCGTACAACTCCGCTTTCTCACCATATTTGTCATCTTAAAATATTTTATTCAAAATCAGAATGATTCATTCTCCGTCATAAACAAGTGCGAAACTTCACACGGATCTACTTGTGCCCATTTTTTAACTCCAGACAAGTGCATCATCAGCGAACAGCAAATTTGAGTTTGGGCAGTGGCGAGTGGGGAAAATACGCCAGGGTGCTCATACGTAGCACAAATTTACTTTTAGTTATTATAAAGAGGTGAACTGACTTGAACATAATTAATTGTGCTGGTTGCGCACACTGTTTTCTTGGTCGAGTGTTTTCCGTACGGCCTATGACGTGGCTTGTGGGCTAGGATTCTTAACCTGGAAAGTCTAGCCTATTCCAGACTAGGCCGGCGGGCTTTCCGCAACGCAGATCTGCAGCAAAGGGTTATACTCGAATAGAAGTCGTATCTAAAAATATGTCCTAAAGGTATGATTGATAGGGGCCAGATTTAAATACAAAATATAAGGTTAGATATATCCCCTGTATAATTTTAGTATAACTTTTATTATATATTATTCCATAATTCTAATAATAATTTATTCCTTATTTATTTAATTATTTTATTGTCTTTATTAATCTTATTTATAGCTTTATATGGAATTATTTTTTTTTTGTAATAATAAGGCTATATTAATAATTATTAATATTCTTTTATTTATATATTAATATTCTATAATCTTAGTACTATTAATAATAATATCTTTATATTAGTCTAAGAAGGTAATATTTATTTAGAGATTTTAGTCTTTTAAAATATTAAATCTATAGGATTGGAAGTAGTTTAATAATTAAATTTTTTTTTTTTTTGCTTATTTACTTAATTTATAGTATAATAATAATTAATTTTAAAGTTTAAAGATTATAATTCTTAAATAGATTTTGGTTTAATATATTAAGTTATTTTAGAAGTAGTATTTAAAAGATTATTAGAATAAAGATATATTTTATATTAAGTTTAAGGTATTATAAAAAGACTAGAGGGTATTTTAAGAGATAGTAGAAATATTAGGGATAGAATTTAATAAGTAGATTAGAAAGTTATTATTAAGTAAGGAAAATAAGAATAATTTTATTAAGAAATATTTAAGGATAGCTAAAATTATAATTAAAAATAGCCTTTTGGTTAGGGGAGAGATTATTTATAATATTTAGATTAAAATCTTTTTATTTAATATTTTAGCTAGGTAGATAGTAATTAATATAAATAATAAAGTATTATTTTAGTATTATTATAAAATTAAAGTTAATAGAAGTAATCCCTATATAAGTAGTAATAATAAGAAAGATAAAGAAATTATATTTTCCTTTTAGATTAGAGAAATTATAGTTATTATAATGCCTAATTCCTTTATTATTAATTTAGAATTTAAGATTATTAGTATATAATTAATATTATATTAGTAATTTAGTTTTATTTTTTAATAGGAAGGAAAGAGATATTTTTTTAGCTAAATTTTGCTAAATATAGGTATAAGTTATTTTGTAAGAAGAAAAAAAGTAAAAACTAATTTCTTATTATTTAAGGAATTATAGTCTTTTTTTTTGATTTATTTGATTATGCTTATAGTATTTTTTTATATGCCCTAGGGTTTAATAATCTAGAGAAAATAATTAATAATTATATAGTAGAAATAATAGATTATGGGGAAGATATATGTCTTTATATTATTGCTTGATTATTTAATAAATTAATAAATGTAATTCTTTGGAATTTCTTGTCTTTAAAGGTAATAAAATAGGCTTGGGTTAACTAGGGCTTTAGAAAGGAGTTTAATTAGTTATTATTATTATATTAGGGTTAGTTATAGTAGTATTGTGGGCGGGTGGTAGGTTATTAGGGGCTGTGGTGGATAGTTAGTTAGGGCTTAGATAATTAATATAGAATAATTATAGTAAAGTTATATAAGTTAGATTTTTTTTGTAATTAAGTAATATATTTATTATTTTTTATTATAAGAAATATATATAAATAAATAGCCTAGCTTTTTTTTATTATATTAAGAAATTTTTTAATTATTATAAAATACTAAGCAAAAATTTTCCCTTAGTATTAACTATAGCTATATACTTAAATAGTTAACTAAAATTTCCTTACCTTATAGCCTAATAGTCTTATAATCTTATAATCTTATAATTTTATAATATTACTATCTTATTATTTTTCTTTTTATAATAATATTTTTATTCCTTATTTTTAATATTGCTAATTTCTATATATATTAATATTATTATTAAATAATTTACTAAGACTTTATAAATAGTAATTTATATTTTAATTACTATATCTCTTTTAATTATATATATAAGAGTTTTATTGCCTTTATTATATAGTAAAATCCTATAATAAGGCCTTAATTATTAGCCTAGTAATAATAATAATATTAGAGATAATTTTATATATCTAAAGTCTCCTAAATCTATCTAGCTATTAAGTCTTATATCTTAAAGCTAATATAGAAAGGTATAATTAAAGTTATATATTGCCTTATTGTCTTTATTATATCTTGCTTCTTTTTGGTAAGTAATACTTATTTCTTTTTAAATATTATACCTAGATCTTTTTTATTTATTATTTTAAAATTATAAAGTCTTATTATAGTATATATAATCTTAATTTAATTAATAAAGGAATATTCTAGAGTACTAATATAAATAATCTTTTACTTTTACTTATAGTATCTAAAGATATATTTAATAATAATATATAAATAAATATATTATAAATTAAATAATTTCTTATTATTATTAAAAGTTCCTTTAATATTTCTTTAGTTATTTAGGTAATAAAGAATTTGAGGATATAAAATAATTACTTTTTAATAAAATCTAAATTCTAAGTTAATAATATAAAACTAATTTAATAAAATCTTAAAGTTTTTTATTATTGTAATCTAAATTAATAAAGTATTATTTATTAATTCCTTTATTCCTATAAGTATATATAAAAAGTATTTTTTAAAATTAATAATTATAAATATATTTTATAATATTATATTTTTATATAACCAAAAGTATTATTATTAATAGACTAGAATAAAAGCTAGGATATATATATTATTAATAATACTAATTATACTATTAAATTATATATACTTTGGTATTAATTTAATATAAGGGCTTAGGTTCTTTGGTTTTGATTGCTAAATAAATTAGGTATATAAAGTATATATTAGATTAATAAGCTTATAAAATATTTTTAATATTATACTTTAGCTAATATAAAACCAATAATTAGTATTATATTAAGGCTTATTATATATTATTATCTATAGAAATACTATAATTTTATAATATAGATTGCTTTTTTTGCTATCTTTTATTTTATTATTTACTTTAAGCTAATTATAAAGAATATAAAATATTTTTTTTTTTATATAAAATAAATCTTTAAATATTATTTCTAGAATATTAAATAATTATTATATAAATTATTAAGCTATCTTTGGATTATATTAATAGAAGATTAAGATATAATAAGGTCTTTTTATTAATAATATTTCTATAGATTAAATAAGGGCTAATATTATAATAGCTCTTTTAATATTATATTTATAATTATTTTTAATAATAAGATATTTAATAAAGCTTATATTAAGCTTAAGGATTATTATATTAGTTATATTTAAGGTAAATATATATTATTATTATATTTTTTATTTAAGTATACTATATCTATTTAAAAAATATAATAAAATATAAAATATCTTAGTATTTATACTCTTTTTATTATCTCTATTAGTATAGTATATAAAAATATAAATGGCTTATTATTTTATTAGAAATTATAAAGGATTAATATTATATTTTTGGTTATGTATGGAAATATACTTTAAATTAGGGAAGGTATTGTCTTGGCGGTGAATTGTGCAAAAACTAAGCTGTTTTGTTTTTTGTATTTGGCCTATCGATCATACCTTAATGCCTCCCTGGCCATTCATATAATGGGGCAGAGAGGCGACGGCTGATGCTTCTTTTGAAGTAGCGTGACTACCCCATTCGTGAATCAAGGCGTGAAAAATCCCCGAGATGACCCGCTGATGATTGTGCAGATCACCGCGTGGATCAATGCTTCAGCCTCCAGGCCACCCATCCAACAAAGCCAGCGCCAGTGATCCAGTGGCCCCAAGCCCTGTATCTCAGATCGTCGCCTCCTTTCAACCACACGACCAGTCCATCCCCGAATCGAACAAGGGACAAAACGGCCGCAAACGTTGTGATGGCGGCTTCATCCCCCTGTGCTTGCAGTCCTACCAAGGTCAAACCGTAAGACAGTTCACGGAGACCTTTAAAGTACATGAGGGGTGAGGTAGAGCCATGATCCGGGTCATCGGACTTAGTTGTCGAAGGAGTAGCGGCGGGTTCAAGCAGCAGACCAACATGGCCGTACTCTTTTCGAGGCGAGTAGAGCGCCATGAGGCCGCGGCTGAAGCAGGCAGTGCCAAGGATGTATGCCGGAAAGGGCGAGAATGTAGACATGGCTGTATGTCGGGGAGCCAGGTTGAGGAGAATACGAATCTGCAATGAAGGGTTGGAGGTGTAAGAAATGCTCATGACTACGTCAGAATAAGCCGACGATGACCGAACAGCGGACGAATGGGGTTCCGTCATCACGTGACAATATCGCTGAGCTTTTGGCGGGTAAATGTGTAAAACTCTGATCAAAATTGATGTCTTCTCCTTTCCAAAAGAGTACTCATCTTAACATCCGACTAAGAATCTATTGCAAGGTAAAGGGAAATAGTTGATATACGTCAGAATGGGATTGGGACTTTCGAATATAATAACCCGCTATAAGTTACATTAGTTCCAGCACTCGTTTTAACAACTAGTTATTCGCCCCAATTAGTAGTTTTAGTCCGTTTCCGTCCGTTGAATTCAGCACAGCGAACTGATTGTTAGATCTCTGTTTAGTAATATGCGGTACTGCCTCCTTTTCATCGCTATATGGAATGGCGTGGCTTTGGTCATCCGGATTCACGACCTCTTTCTCGCAGTTGATGTCAACACCATGTTTGAGCACACCATTATGATTGATTTGGGAATTGGATGGAATGATAATTATCTTGTCAGATGCAACCATATCTGGGTCGAGAAGGGCGGGAACTGGTTCCGGATGTGACTGCGTAGTGGCAGGTGTGTTGGAATCCCCGTCTGTCATAGAAGCTGTTTCGGATTATTAGTTCATTGTCCACCATGAAGATCATATTGCTGGCGTTTGGCGTACCCGGCATGGTCGCCATGGCATCATCTAGAAGATGCACGTTTTCACACGTGGAAGGTAAAACTTCAAAGGCGGGCGGCGTTGTAGATGCAGATTCGTTCACAGAAGAAGCCCAAAGAGCCACCTCCCGCACAAAGTTCAATTCGGCGAGAACCACCGCATGTTGGCTATTGACGACAGGCTGTTTGTCTCGATATTCAAGGGAATCAGACATAATCCACTTGAATCTCACTTTAAATGTCGTCTTCCCGTTGTTCGTTTCTGGCCGACATCTTTCGACAAGTCTCCCGGCGTTATCAAGGCCCTTTCGCGTTGTCTCAATAATAGTATCGATGCGCTCGAGTGCTGTGGGTTTGGTTTCGAGTTGAACACGATGTTCGGTTCGGAGTCGGATTAGATGCTGCAGGTCTCCATCACAGGTCCGCAAAAACTCGAGAGAACAACGGATTTGGTTCGGCACTTGGTCGTATTCCGTGATCAAAGTGATCAGTCGACGCAGGCGGTTGGGGCTGTGACCCATAGTGGGGTTCGTCATTTTGTAGTCTGATCCTAGTTTGTGGCTCTTGTCGTCTTTTATAAAGGATTCAGTACCTTAAAACGGGACAAGCCGCGGGGACCGTTAACTGTTGAATTTAGGTCCAAGTCCAGATTCCGCACGTCCAATCCGGACGCAGATTTTGGAGCAAAGAAGAGGAGAGTGATGCGAGGTGAACATAGCACCCACCACAATGATGCGCAGACAAGGGTGTTTTTTACCCATGCAAGATCCCCTGATGGGTTCAAAACGAATTGTGAACACTAGTGCACGGGTGTTCTTTTGCGGATAGCCACTTATTTCGTACTACATATCGCGACGATATCCCTTGCAAGCTTGATCAGTCAGGTTACAGATGGAACAACAAGATCAGCAGATGCATCTTACACAATGTACAAGGCAAGGTATTGGACCAGAAGGGGATGAACGTATTGGTAAGATAGAGAGCATGGCGTCGGAACACGGTCTAAGCCTGCGCGATTTTCAGGGCTTGCTCATGACGCCATCATCAGTTATTATGAACTCAGGCGAAGCGGATGAACATGAGGAGGTCTCCACTTCGGCCTTTCCTCAGTTCAAAATTCCCCTATAACCGATTGGTGTGGATTTCTCCTTGATAAGGTGCTTAGGGTCTAGTATTGTGGCCGAACTCGGGTCAGTCGTTCGGAATCCGGGGCAAAACAGGCAAGGTGAGAAAAATACCAAGGGCCTCAGTACCACGATAATCCTGCGGGATGAATAGCTTAGATTAAAAGTGGATTAAAGTGTGCTACTAATGCACCAGGTGATTGTGCCGCAACCAACAACCACAAACTAACAACCAACACAGTTTCGCCCAAGCGGTGGAGAAGCAGAGGTTTCCACTTGGAAGAGAAATGAACAGCCCGGAAATTTTTTGAGAAAATGATTATTAGATCGTGCGTGAATGAGACGAGTCTAAATTTGGCCAAGTAGCATTCGACTGCGCCATCACAATTACTCAAAGCTGGATGTCAGACCCGGAGGCTTCGCCTAAGTTCTGACAGGAAGCGTTACAGGCTCCACAATCCTCCTCCAGGGTTTCCCCTGCTCGGACGCCTTCTCCAGACCGGCACAGACCACCACCGCTTCTTGGCCGCGAGGTCCCTCAAAGACGAACCGCCAATCTCTAGGCTGGGATAGAAGCACGTAGCCCATTTTTGTGCACTCAACAATGACCTCTCGCAGGTGATCCGATTGCTCCAGTCGCACAAACTCATCCGATTCCACGAAATGCGACAAGAAGGTATTGAGAGCGTCAAGCAGTCCGGAGGCTTGGCTATGCGCGGCCGCCTCAGAGATGGGCAAGGGGCTCCTCTCAGCAGGGCTTGGATGGAGGAGCAATGCTGATAGCGTGCGCCATTTCGACAAGGCAAGTGACAAGGCTGTTGGGGATGGATGCGTCAGCTGGCGGCTAATCAGGTACGCTCGTGATGTGGGACCACTTACCGGGACTGTTTTCGGAATTCTGATCAGCTTGAGGAAGTGATTTCAGGAAAGCTGCCACCGCCGGTGGGAGCATTGAGGAAGGGCCGAGGGCGTGGAAATCGATGCTCTTGAATAGAACCTGCGAGATGACATGCTGAAGGCCGACTTGTCGCGAAGCAGGGGCCAAACAGTGGTCAGCAATAGATGCTGGGCTTGGCCTTGACTCTTGGGTAAATCCGATTTGAACAAGCGTCTGCGACAGGACCGATGCGCTAACAGGAGTGGGCTGAAGATGATAGTGGTTTTCGACGTGTTGATGAATCAGGTCTCCAAGACATCGTAGTTCCGTGCTGATTTCGCTATCTGGTGTGGCATCGAGGAGAAACTTGTCGAGCCCTGAGTCGCTGCTAGTTGGGGATTCGCTCTGTGCGAATTCAAACTTGGCGTTTGCCGGTGGCGTCGGGATAGTGCTGCCAGTCAAATCCCGAGATTTAGAGCTTTTTCCCTTCCGTCCACGCCGAAGCAAAACCCAACCAGCTATGAAGCCTAACAAAAGCCCTCCAACAGTGCAGCCTACAGCGGCTCCAATGAGTTGACCTTTCGGTACCCCAGAGGAACCGCTGCTTGCGATCGCGGCAGTTGGGGAAGGCGTTATCGAGGAAGGCGTTATCGAGAAAGGCGTCGATGAGGAGGTGGCAAGAAGGCTAGAGGACGAAGTCGGGGCGTTATTTTGAGCTCCAGATGCGATGGAAGAAGTGGATGATTGCCCTGCTTGATCGGCCTGGGCGGATGGGTTCGGCACCGCTGCCGAGGTCGCGTCCATTGTGAGTGGTGTCGGAGCTGTCCAAGACAGCTTCGATTGAGACCAAAAAATATAATAAGGGTATTAGAAATGACGAATATTGGTGAGGCGACTGATTCACTGAGGAAACAGCAAGCTAGATCGGAAGTAGATGCATAGTGCAGGTACAGGTTGAATGGTTTTGGACCCTGCGCAACGCAAGATGCCGACACTCCCGCGCAGGATGCCTTTGGCAACCTTAGAAGCCAATCCAAAATAGAGTCCGCGCTACTTTGATAATCGGCATGGTCACCCGTAAGCACCAGGATGAGGCTCCTGGCACCCTCTGGGGCTGACGCCGTGTGGACCAGAGTCACATCATGACCCACCTCCGAAAGGGTTCAATTCTCCGTCCACAACAGGGCCAAAAGGCGGAAATTGCTGCATATCAGTACCTCTGGATGATTGTCGCTTGTATCCCTTGTAATTTTCAATTTCTCTTCGTCCTCCTCCCCTGGGTCGCTGCCCCTGTCCCGCTGACCTTGAGCTCACGTGTGGGTTTTCGCATCCGTAATCCGCAGTGAATTTGAGAGCGTGAAATGTCATATAGTGTCAATTCAAGCTCGCCAGACCACAAGGACGCGCAAGAACGAAAGGCATGGAGAAACAGCCCGAAATAACCGTGGCTATTGATCTCGGGACAACCTTTACTGGTGAGAGCATGCATGCATTGCACGTCACGAGTGCGGAATAGCATCGTTGACATGAACAGGTGTCGCGTGGTCAACTCCTCGAACTCCGATACAGGTGATAAACGACTGGCCGGGGAGTGGAGATAGGGCGGAACGCAAAGTTCCAACAACGCTTGTCTACAATGGTGATGGCAGCCTGAGCTCTTGGGGGTTCATGTGCGCGGATGAGGATGAGCTCGCACCCGGTAAAACTCGTCGCGAGTTCTTCAAAATCTTCATCGACCAGGACACTCTGGATACGGCTCACCAGCAGGGACTGTACAATGCTCCACAGAACATTGGCGAGGCGAAGCGCTTCCTGACGGATTACTTGCGAGTCGTCTATCGACATGTCAAGGACACCATCGAGACACAGACCGGAACCCAGCACACGGGCGGCTGGGGGAATATGGCCGTCTCGTTTCTCTTTAGCGTGCCGACAACGTGGATCAAGATGAGCATCATTAATGATTTCAAGGCGGTTATTAGGCTAGCCGGGTTTGGAGTTGAAGGGCCGCATCATTCAGCATCCATCGACCTGACGGAGGCTGAAGCTGCATCAGTCGCGACATTAAAGACGAGCCCCATCAACTTCAACACCGGCAGTATTTTCCTCACCGTCGATGCGGGTGGTGGCACCACAGACCTGGCTCTTATGCGTGTCTCATCCGCTGACCCAAAGTATCCCCAAATGTCTCAGGTTGCAGCAGTTAGAGGTATTGGAATTGGCTCATCTCTCATCGACCGTGCTTTTTCTCGTTTGATCTTGGACAGGCTAGCTGCGAACCTAGATGCTCAAAGTCAGCTTCCAAGAAATTTCGCCGCAGATACAGTAAGGAATCATCAATTCAGAACAATAAAACACAAATTTGGGGAAAAGGTATACATGCAAAAAGTCTTCAAGATTCAGATACCAGGCGTGTCGTATGACTATTGCCATCCTGGTCTTAAAGTGGAAAACGGGCGAATGCTTTTTACAAGGTGCTTATCCAACATATTCCAAATGCATGGTGATAGACGGGAGCTAAACCTAGCTAGGGAAGAGATTCAATCACTGTTTGATACGCAAATCGAAGGCATCATGAACCGCATCAAAGAACAATTAGATTGGATGACTCAGAACGGAATGAAAGAACAAGTGGTAAAGGCTTTTTCGTCAGCTCTCAATACCTAAGTGGATGTCTAATTTGCGTGTAGGAATACATGATTTTAGCCGGAGGATTAGGAAGTTCTATCTACGTTCGAGAGACGATCCAGCAGCAACTAATCGACTATCAACACCCGAACGGCCGCAAAATTGTAGTAGTTCCATGTCAAGAGCCTCAGTTGGTGGTCGTCCGTGGGCTACTTTTGGATCATCAGCAAAGGTTGGAGACGGGAGATAGAGCGGTTTTGGCAACAAGAATAGCACGAGCAAGTTATGGTGTCGTTGCCCGCGAACCTTACTCGCCAATCCACCATTTCGATGAGGACATTCAACAAGACCCCTATGACCCCAAAAAGAAGTGGGCTATGAGGCAAATCAGGTGGCTGATCCGTAAGGTAAATAAATTTCTCGCGCAAAATGAGACGACTCGTTTTCCCTATTTCTCCAGGTTAATAACTGACGCATTGTCCAGGGAGATGAGATTACCCCAGGCTCTGCGTTGATTAAGAACTTTGAGGTCCATCTGGGAATGGGTGATTCGACGAGGACGTTTGATTCAGATATCGTCATGTCACATAATGAAGCTGCATATTTACCCCGAAGCATGAAGCAAGGTATGTATTAGACAGATACTCGTCTTGGAGAAGAAAACAAACCTAACGAGTGTTTTACCAAACCATTTAGCCGGTGCAATTAAGCTCTGTTCCGTGAAGAGTAATTTAACAGGCGTCAAAGAAAAACAAATGATG
Source organism: Calonectria leucothoes (assembly GCA_002179835.1). Taxonomy (NCBI): domain Eukaryota; kingdom Fungi; phylum Ascomycota; class Sordariomycetes; order Hypocreales; family Nectriaceae; genus Calonectria; species Calonectria leucothoes. Next base: position 12,122 of record NAJI01000190.1, read on the forward strand.
CTCAAGAAGCGATCCTGGTATCAGAAAGGCTCGTCTTTCTACATCTTAAAGTTTGAAGTTCAGGTGCTTGTCGCCCCTGCAGACTTGAATTTCGAGCTATGGTTTGATAATTGCCGCTTTTCAGGAAACCATGATCCCATTGAAATATTATGGGACTAGCATGGTACAGGTAAACTGGATGACTATCTTGGTTTTCGAAGATTGCTCATGTTGCGGTCACTCCTGAGCTATCATGAGCAAGGGCTGCTTCTATAAATGATAATACGTGGTAATCATTGTTTGCCCTTCTTATTCAGAACAAATTGCCTTGTGGCTTTATGATTGTGACATTTGTGATTGCTTTTATCCAATCCAATAACTCAAGTGACCATATGGTATTTTTAGCTACTGGTAAAATTCCCACTCATCAAGAATTATGCAGAATTTTCCCGGGTCAATTAGCGAATACAACGAGCCCGGCACTTCGGGCGTTTCATAGCTAATAACTATATCCTCTTCATTCCCAGTCCAGCTCGCACATTGTCACCAGTCCAGAACAAATGTTTCGCCAGAGGAGGAGTACTGGATGTTGCGGGAAAAATGGCCACTGTCTCGAGGGTGGAAACCAAAACACCACGGCCTGGCATGTTGCCCTCATCCAATACGGCATCGATATAATACCTGTCGGAATCTCTACTCACTCATACCGATAACAAAGTATTTTCTCAACAGTAGACATAACATCCAGGATCTTAGTTGAACCAAGCGGGCCCATTTGCAAGATATCATCGACCGTAGCATTGGCTGAGGGTGGGTCTAATCAAAGTCAGTGCTCAATGCCCATCGCTCATTTCATCACGGTGTTTGATCGATGGGTACTCACAATTTGACCAGGTCAATGTCCCATCCAAAGCAAGCTTTCTAGTCTCGATATCCCTACTTTGTCAGATTGCCCAGATTCTATCGATCATACCATGGTGCAAAAAGAATAGCGGGTCACTTGGAGAAGTAAACAGATTGCTGTTTTTGCCGGAGATGAAAGCATGACCACCTCGGTGAACCCCGTCATTAGCTTCAAGGCTAGCCCGAAACGCGGCAATATTTTGAGGTCCGCTGATGAGGTCGGTGACGTTTTTGTACGAATTGCATTCTGTCAAGATGTCGATGTTAAAATCGCGTTTAAGACAACGGGGAGTATCGAAAATTCGAATTGGCGAGGAGGCTCCATCGTTCGAGGCGTCGAGATGCAGGGTATAGTTAGAAAAGGGGCCCCCAACAACGCAGCCACCTCCAGTTCCTGCGGGCTGTAAAAGATAAACCACGGGAGGGGGGCCACCGGACAACGTCAGGTTAACTGCTCCATGCGGGATGTACTGGCCGTTGCCACTGAAGGAGTATTCGGATTCGTCAAAAATGGTAGAGTTATCGGGATTTGCAAGGTATTTGGACCAATCCCAGTACGGTAGATAGCCCGCATACCCGCATTCGTCGCGCAAGGCCTGTTCATGAAGCCAGGGGAAGTATCGATGCCAAGGTAAAAGAAGCCCCTTTAAACACAAATCAGCTTATGGAAGTTATTGGAGCAATAATGTAAACGCCCTACCGAATAGTGTATTCCCAGAGTGGTATTAACATGGGAGAAAACGAATTCCTCCCATCTAGTACGGGCTATAGTAGTATTGCTCTTCGGCTTTTGTGCTTGTAGACATTGAACTGCCTGTAAGTAATCCGTCTTCTCGACTTTAGACAAATTATCCCTAGAGTCACCTATTAACATTAAATTCTGTAAGGTTTATGACCTAACTTACCATTCCCGTCGAACTGCTATACTCTCAGGTGTACAAGAGCCGATAGGCAAGGTAGCTAAGAGTGTTTCGGAGTATTCTGAGTTGATTGTAGACATGAGGCTCGATGCTTCATCAGCCCGTCTTTGGCTAAATGCCAGGGCGGACAGACAAAGGCTAAAGAAGACGACAGTTTGGTAATGCATATTGAAAGGAATAGAAAAACTGAAACCTGTTGGCAATTGCGTGAGAGTTTTTGGGCTGAGAGGGTACAATCTGGAATATAAGAAGAGCCAGATTACATTCTGCTCAAGGCTCATGACTAAGTTGAAATCGCCACAAATATCGGTGAACTCTTGAAGCTCGTAACATTATGCTGGGTTCGGCTTGGTGCAGGGAAAAGCAAGCCTGCACGAATGAAAGCGGATCCTCTTCGTATTGCACCATTCATACCCGTAAGGACCAAATTCTGCATGATTTAATCTAAGTTGTGCGTTTATTGAGGTGGCTTGGACGTTTCTCGAAATGCGGTGTGCTACTATCGGAATGATGTAGATCCTCCGTTGACATCAGTCCAAGCGCCTTTGCTCACTGAGAAGGAATTCACCGAAGCGGTCTTTTCAAACTACAAATCTATCCGCTAAATATATAGCTGGTAAATTCCGGGGTTTTCACTTGGAATAGATTAAATGGCCAATCAAAGCTCAAGATTTGTCGGAGGCTCCAAGGAGTACATTGGTCGGGTTTAAGCCGATCCCTGATACACTTGGTTCAACCGCTGACTCAGCGGCAGTCATAGACGAGAAGCAATATCCAAGATGAATGTGATAACAAACTTTGGAGTATCATAGCTATATAATACTGCCTTCATCACTGCAAATCAAGAGGTTTGAAATACACTACAATCAACAAAACGTTCAATTTACAACCATCTTCAATCTTCTATTTTAACTTGTTCGAACCACACTACCAAAATGATTGCTACAAAAGTCATTGCTCTTACTGTCCTCGGGTTTTGTAATCTCGCAGTAGCTGCATCGTCTGATTGCGAATCTTCTCAGTGGAAAACTCTTGCTTCACTTCCGCAACCTCGGCAGGAGCATGCCACTGTCGCAATCAATAACGCAACGATTGCTGTTCTCGGCGGTATTGTTCTTACCGGAAATGGCACAGAGGTGACGGACCTGCTTCAACTTTACGATGTGGCCTCGGACACCTGGAGCACCGTGTCCCCCGCCCCGTACAAAGTCAATCACCCCAATGTTGCCGTTGTTGACGGAAGTTTGTATCTGCTCGGAGGGTTGATAGTGGGCCCGGCGATTTCAGGAGTTTCAATGAATTGGGTTGCTTCTTCGGGCTGTCACATGTACAACCCCACCACGGATACTTGGACCGGACTGTCAAGCATGCCCCCTGGTACGGAGAGGGGAAGTTCCATCATTGGAGTGTATGGTGAGATGATCTATCTCGCTGGAGGAATGACCGTTCTTCAAGACACTTACCAAGACGCTGTCAACACGGTCATATCCTATAACACAACTTCCGGAACATGGCAGAGACTGGTCGCGGCGGCGGCCGAGATACCAGAGAGTCGTCAGCACGGATCTGGGACGGTCATTGGGGATGTGTTTTATGTGATTGGCGGAAGACGCTATTCACAGACGAACCACAAGGATACTGTGTTCGAGCTTGATCTGAGCAACCAGGAATCTGGCTGGAGTACCTCGTCGAGCCATATGCCTACTGCACGTGGTGGTCTGAATGGCGCGGCAGTTGGAGCCAAGTTTTACGCCTTTGGTGGCGAAGGAGACTCCAACACCTCGACTGGAGTATTTAATCAATCAGAGGTTTTTGACACAGAGTCGCAGCAGTGGGCAGAGTTGACCCCTATGCCGGTACCTCGCCATGGAACCCAATCAGCCTCTATCAACGGCCTCGTTTATATCCCCGGAGGTGGTCTGCAGCAGGATGGCAAGTTGGTCTATGTTAATGGGACCATGTCATTTATGCAGGTATCGGACCATTTCGACGCTTATTGCATTTAGTAAGCAAGAACAACGGTGTGTATTATTGGGAAACAAGAATATTAGTGCATGGAACCTTAGCACTATTGCTTATTAAATGCTGCCCTATAACAAGATCAACACAGAACTTCTTTTCGTATTGTCTTTTATTACATTCCATACTTTAAAATAGAACCAATAGTGTTATAACACCACCTGTCCGCGCTAGCCTTGTCGTCAGCGTGTATGAGCCGAGCAAGATCGAGCCAGCGAGTTCCCCAAAGCCTGATATGATTTCCTGGAGTGACATTCTCACCATGGTAATCCAGATGGACATTTCCTCTGTTCCCTATGGCGTATCTAGGCACTGGGGCCCTTTACTGATCACCACATCCAGCAGCTGTCTTGCGCTGTTAACTAGCCTGTCGCCACAGTGGAAGCGAGAGAAATGGGCCTGTAGAAAGTTTTCTAATTCGGATTACATTCTGACGCGTGGAAATGGGGCTCAGCATGCCATCATCATTCACAGTAATGGACACAGTCTAAATCTAGCGGATTTGGCCACGGGACAGAGCAACCTCGATACCTCTGCCAACAGCATCACGAGAATGGCCGTATTAGTCCTCGCTATCCTTTAGGTTCCTCTTCTCATAACAGCAGCGGGAACACGAGCTGACACGGCCTTCTTGCTGGCCATCAATGGGCCGGGCATGCTACAGAATGTATTTGCTGTGGGTTGGGTTCGGCGACCCGAAAGCTTTGGCCTGCCACTGGATTCCGCACAAATCTTCGGCAACCCCAAGGTGATGGAGACGCTGTTTGAATGTTTGAAGTTGAGCGGGAATATCCCGGGCTAGGTTTAGCAATAAAGGACGAGTTTTTTCCCTGAAAGTCCAACGCTTGACGAGGTAGCGCAGTGGGAAAGCATGCATCGGGAGAGATGTGTGACGACGGGGAATCAGATGGATAATGATGAGAATACCGTACCTTGGGAAATCGCAAGAGATGACAAAAGGCGCCATATGATGTGAGAGGATTTCAAATGGAAAAGTGCATGCGTTCCGTCGTTCTGAACCTCGCGGTTTACGCACGTAGGTCATCAGCCTGATACTTTTGAGCACTATCAAATTGAAGAACCCTGAGATTCAGGAGTTGCTTCCGCTTCTTATATATGATACGTACTACGTAATGGATAGGGTCACTTAGTTTTAGGTGAAATGTTTTTAGTCAGTGCACGTGAAATGTCTTTCCAGACGTAAGGCACGGTAGCTATAGATCAGAGCGTTGTTTGAGACAAGGAGCGTTTGCTCCAGGGTAGCTGTCCGGATCCTGGTTGAGTGGCAGGCAGGTTCGGTCGGGGCCGAAAAAGAAAGCAACTCGTTTAACTAGAGTGCATTGAGGATTTGCGAGCTGCTTTGGATGCTAATTAGTTGATGTCATGTGTTTGGTGTATCGTTTGTCTAATTTGCCGTCTTTCGCTGCTGCCCCTAAGCACAGTGGTATTTTCGGTCCCTTGAATGATTGAACCATCTATCTAGAACGCTGCGTGGACCGTTTCCCCGAATGAGAAAGCGACCGGAGCCCAAGGCTTCTCCTGCTGTTCAGTGGTCACATTTACGCTGGGCTGTGTGCCCCATGTCACCTCACCATGCTTGATGGTAACCTTGTCATTGTTCCGCCACGGCTGAGGCAGAGAAATGGGTGGCGGCGAGAATTTCACCACTAGCACTGGAAATAATTTGTTTGGCTGTCCCCAGCCGAGAGCCGAGAGCCCCGGCGAGGCTGTCTGTAGAGTATATCAACCGTGGGGAAGCCAAGGGCGTTGCCACCTCAGCCTTAAAGGCACTCAATGGTAACCAAGCCAATCCTAGCGCGACTCATCCCGCTTGGAACCACTAGTCCAGCGCCTTGGCGCTCGACTCTATCCTCTTTTAGAGATAGTGCCATTGCGGTGTAAATTGGAAAAGTCTTAGAATGCGCGGGCAGGATTGGGTAAAATGCGAGGCGACCATGGGTGCTCTGCGCAACTGGGTAGCTATTTAGCCATGTTGGTGGACTGCTCATCATTGTTGGTTCTATCGCTGGCTCTATCCCTCTCCAGCCGTTCTGCCTCGCCATAGCGGCTCCTTTTAAAGCATCTTATTCTTTCCAGCCTTCCATAATGCTTCCACAAGTAGTGTCCTCATTGGCATTCTGGTCGCTTGTCGGATTGACGACAGCCAAGCACAAGGTAAATCGCCAACCTCAGAGACTTATTCGAGGGTATCCCGAATTCGGAGATGGCAAATACCTCTTCCCTCGCGGCGATATTGCCAATTTTGCTATTATAAATACCACTGGCACATGCGACGATGGAAACGAAGAGTGCGGCGATGGCTGCATGCTATTAGGGTCGGTGTGTTGCGACTCGGGTTACTGCGATGCCGGCTACGCGTGCGCTGCCAACGGGAAATGCAAAGTAGACTCGGGAAAGAATACATGCGCGGACGACGAAGAAATATGCATGACCATCTGCATCCCCAAGGGGAAAGTGTGTTGCGACCAGGGTTATTGCGATGAGTTGCTGGAATACCCGGTTGAGCCTATCTTGTTTCTTGTTTTTTTCCCACTAGAATCTAAACTGTGAGAATATGTTGAAAACACCTCGCGCTAAACTAATCACTCAGTATTATCTGTAAGCTCAAGGACGCAGGTTGAGCAAACTTTTAGGAATTTATCATTGCAAGAAATCTAGCATCTAAACTACCTAATGCCATCCGTGTTTAGGGAGCCTGCCCTGCATCTCACCCAAACCGTTCGCAAGCCTGATAGGATCGAATCACCTTTTGCCTCGGAGTGAATTCGAAGCCATATAGAGCAGACATTTAGCAAGCGCCGATAGTAAGCTGGCCCCGGCAGTTGGAGGTGCTGTCAACCTTGGTGCTCTTGCCGTTGCCCTTCTGGACTCCAATCCACTGCTGGCAGACCTTGCCGACGTTGGAGCCGCAGATTCCAGAGACGGAAGCGGTGTCGCCGTAGTTGGAGTTGATGCCAATGAGGTTGTCAACGCCGCGGGCCTTGACGTTCTGGAGAACGACGTGACGAGGACCACCGTTGTTGGTGCAGTCACCGCAGCCACGGTAGAGCTTTCCGGCATTGACAACGGTGAAGTCCTTGATAGTCACCCGTCCGCGGCCATTGTGCTGAACGACCTTGTCCTTGGCCTCCTGAGCACCGCCACCTTCAATCAGGGCATCGCCGTTGCCCAGGATGGAGATTGCATCTGTACAAGCTTGGATTAGCAAAGGCAGAAGGAAAAAGAAGCAGCCTAGACTTGAAGCTAGCTAGGAGATGTGATTTGAAGGTAGGCTCGAAGCTGGCTGGTGGATATAGTTCGAAGGTCGCGGGTGGTGATGGTTTCAAGACTTACCCTCGCAGACATCACGGAACCAAACATTTTTCAACGTGCAGCGACCCTTGCAATGGACACCCTCCAAAGCATTGCCGCCGATGATGACATTGCTCAGGGTGGCGCCGTCGTTGAGGACGAAGACGGCGCTGGCGCTGCCAGTGTCCTTGTCGCTGTTGCAGGGGCGGCCACGGTCAAACTCGCGGTTGCCGTAGTCGTTGACGCCAGATATGACACTGGCAGCAGGGAGAGAAGTGATGGATCCGACTCGTGTGGGAATGTTGAGCGTCTGGGCAGAGGCGGCGGCAGCAAAGGCCAGGATAGCGGTGACGGTTTGGTAAAGCATTTTGAAGATGAGGGTTTCTTGTAATGAGAAACAGTGGTTTTGTGTGTGTGTGTGTGTGAGTTGTGTGTTTTACTTGTGTGAAGTGATTGAGTGATTTTTGCTTGGTGAAGAAAAGAGATATTGATGTGATGGCTTCAGTCTTTTATACACGATTAGGAGTCATCCCTCAAACACTGACATTTGCCTCAACCACCGTCTTCATGCCTTTGCCAACACATGTTCCTGGCATTAGACTTTGAAATTGTCACTAACACGAGAATCTGGAACACTTGCTTGGTGGAATATTGCTGACCAACGGTATCCCGGTGCCTTCGGATGTAGGATTTGGGTCCAGACCGTGAAGACGGCCTCATGATCCCTTCAGATCTGGTGTGTTGTTTAATTGACAACGTCTGTGGCACATCACGTAACTCGAATCTGCTTGGTTGGGCTGTTTCGTATACAACCACGGTCAAATGGTTCCACTACACAAGCATCGCCACTTTGCCGAGACAGCCCGATCGAAACTCGGAGGCTCAACCCCCGTCCCGTTCCCTTTTGGGATAGGAGACCAGGTATAGGCTTTAGCTGCATTAGCGGATGCTCGAAATAGACAGATTGAAATAACCTCGCTGCACATTGTCTTGAATTGCGCAAGACTGTCTCGCATGAAATGTCAAATTCTCCCTTCCCTTACACGCGCCATTTCAACGGGCGGGCGACTCAATGATGCCGCGATGTGTCAACAAGTAGCGGCCTAGCAGAGGCAATTATTGGCATACTGCTACTAGACCATCACAACCAATTGGACCCTCTCTTTGTGAGCTCCTAGGTGCATCCAAGCATAAAAGCCATCTAGTTGATTCACCACAGTACTTTTGTCGTCTGTATATGAGCTCATCCTTTTTTATTCGCATCACGCCCCCCATGAGGCTTTAAGCATGGCAGGAAAACAAGGTTAAAAAATGCGTTCTAGAAATATTAGGCCCTTCTTGGCACACGACCCTTTCGGTGGAGTCGCGGCAGATGCACACACACTCCCTGGGGGGTGGGGGGGTGGCCATGACTAAACTCAAGCCTGTCTGGGCAGTCTGTCACCACGATGGCTCCTCGTCAATGTGTCTGATCAGATCAGAACAATGCTGCCGGCATCCGAGTAAGAAGGGGACCCCTGATGAAAATCATGGATGATGTTCAGACGGACAGATGGAATGGCATGTGGGGGGCGGGACTTTCTTCCCAATGCGGCATGGAACCAGAGACTGCGCGTGTGCAGTGGCCAATGGAATGCTCCGGCAATATGAGACAACAGCCGACAATATGGTAAAGTTGCAGCAGGTACACGGGTTGGGATCCATCAGGTGAGGCGCAGAGACCAATTCACGGCAACACCACCGATATAGTTGAAACAGGCGGAGAACGGACGGATCCACGTTCCGACCCGGTCCACTTCTCGGATCTTAGCCGTGTCTGTTTGGCGCACTGATGCTTCACTGTGGCGTCCGCGGTCCTCGGAATCCGGACGACCCGCTTCGGGCCATCCTCCGTCTTGGCCTCTATTAGTGCAGTGTCAGGAATCCACCTGGACGTATCTAACAGTGACCAGAACCTAATCCAGACATCAGAACAGGATCCACGTATCAGACCATATCTTGGTACTATTGTATAGAATATGCAACTTCGTCAACCTTGTGGTTATAGATGCGAGTCATTCTCCGCAGCGACTACCCTGAGATTCACACACTCACACATAAACTGCCATCCCATATTTACTTGACTTCCTCCTTCACTGCTCCGCCGCATATACTATATGGTATACACTCTGCAATCATGGTCCTCCCTGGAGCAAGGACCGGGACTGGGAAAGTTCCTAGATCTGGCGCATGGCTGGGAAGAATGAGGAATCTGCCCTGGTTCGTCTCATCACCATTGAGCACTCTGACAGTACGCAAACCGTGGCCCTCGCCGGCGGCCTCCTTTTCCTCTACACGCAGTATGCCGCAAAAAATTGATTCGGGATCCGTGCTGGCAAACTCAACTTGAAATCCAAACCCAGCGGCTAGGAATTTGCCGCTGGCCTGGCGAATAATGATGCCTGCGCCAGAGCTCGGCTTGCCAAAAACAAAGGCGCGCTGGACCGTGACTCTGAAGCCTCCCATTTCCTTGACCCATTCCCGCTCCGACTTGGTCTCGTGCACTTCATCAAAGTAAAAACCCATCACGTCTCCGGGTCCATTCGTCTGCGCTTCCATAATGTAAGGGGCCATCTTTTTCAGCAGCCCAAAGTGCAATGAGAATGGACTTTTTTCTTTGCTTAATCCGTCGATTCCAAATGGACAACAGCCAAGAGACGCATGGTTGCCGTAAGCGGACCACATTCTCCTCGCGCCATATTCGTCCCGCCGTTGCTCCGGGATGAACAACGGCATGCCGCCGTGCCGAAAGCACTCGGATACCTTCTCATAGTCATGAACATAGATGTCTGGAGCGAAGAAGTCGACAGCTGGTGCATTGTACCTGTAGATGTCCAAGTTGTGTCCCACAGGTCCACCAGATGGATACTGGCCTGGCAGGTCCCCTGCGGGGAGGAAGTCAGGAATCTCAATCCCGTCGTCCCAAGATGCATCTTCGTTACACAGTGCAACATTGACAAACAGGGGTATGTCGTATTCAGCTCTCCCAGCCGACGCGACGTGTTGGACAAAATGCGAAAAAGCATTCGCCATGAAAATATCCTCTGCCCAAACACCATCACCAAAGGCTTGCGCCCAAGTCAACGATGGTTTGTTCCAACAAGATTGTAGCTGGCCAAACCTTGTCTTGAAAGTTGGGTGCAGAATTTCAAAATTGTCACGTAAATGCTCAAGAAGGCGAGGTGGAACCGGCGAATTGAACAATTCATCGGCTACCCGGGAGCGATCTCGCGAGTCGCCCATTATGCCCATCTCATTCTCCACCTGCACCATGATGACTGTACTATGTTCCTCATCGAATTGTTTAATATGTTTCATAAGCCTTGCAAACGCAGCGGCATCCGCCTGCCAAGTGTCCTTGCAAAATGGTTGGAGAGTCGAAGTGAGCGTCAGCATGCCCTTTGCATCTTTGATTTGAATGCGAGGAAATCGTTCAACGTCTGTTTTGACCCATTCTGGAGCATAGGCGCTTGTGGCGTTTTTAAAAGAACCGAACTAGAGCAACACAAGACGCAGGCCATTTTCCCGAGCGCCGATGATGCACTTGTCGAGCTCATCAAAGTTGAACGTCCCCTCGACAGGCTCAATGAGCTCCCACGTGACAGCGCCGAGAACTGTGTTGAGGTTCATGGCCCTCAACCTGGGCCAAATATCCGACATGAACTGGCTGCACGAGAATGACGAATTGTGAAGCTCACCGCCAAGAATGAGAAACGGTTTGCCATTGACCATGAGTTGGCTGGATGTAGCAGTTTTCTGGAGAAAGGGCTGCTGCCGTGGTGTGCATGTTTCGTGGCTGATTGGTGACAGCATGATGGTGACTGATCGAGAAATGGAGCACCAAAATGGCGAATGAGGTTGAATGAGGATAGAATTTCTTTTGGACTGTTTAAGAACCAAGCTCACGACGAGTTACTTGGAGTAAGCAAGAAATGCGGCTGCTCCGACACCATGGACCGGGAATTCCGGTTTTCTGTCAAGCGTCACACGCTGATGCCGGCCTCGCCCAGGAATAGACCAGGTACTTTGAGGCCGACTTGTTGAATACATGTCAATTTCATGGAGAATTCTGATTCCCTGCGGGCAGAGTCATTGGCAGAAGTGACCGTTGACCAAAGAGAGTGGTCCCTGCGAGGTGATTTACCCAGAAGGCTAGTACAGATGCAGAATCCTGGTCGATAGCTCCCGGGTCTAGCGTCATCCCTCGGACCATGGCGCAGATTAGATTGGTTGGCCTTTGATGAGGCAGATGATCACGTCCACCTTGCGTCCACCTTGCGTCCACCCTCACGTCCACCCTAGCGTTGCATCGTCCGTCGCGTCGTCTATTCCAACGCACTCCACAACCACCACCACACTACGCACGAACGGCAATGCAGACAACCCGGGGATTCCCCACCCCCGGATTTTCTTGCTTCTCGGGATTTCCACCCCATCATTAGACCCGTAGCGTAGCGGCTTTTGTTACTTCGCAGTTAAAAACATGACTTGATCCAACCCATTGCCAAAAATGGCACTCAAAGCCATTGCGATAAAGCAAACACACCCAACTAGAAGAGTGAACAAAAGAGTCATGACCTCGGTCAAGGATTCAATCGCCAATCATGAGACTCTGGCCTCCCATGTCGAGTCGGCAGGCAAACCCGATGAGATGCTGGAACGTGGCCGGGCAATCCTAGAGGCTGAGCGTCACTTGAGCCTGCAGGCTATGGCGAAGCTGCACTGGCGTTCATTGATGATAGGTTAGTATGCCCCAAGTCTAAACGCGGCATTATTCTCAAGTCCCATAGCCTCTGTCAGTTTCACCTCGGCCGTTGTGTTTGGCTACGACACGGTCGCCACCAGCGCTTCCATGTCCATGCCGGCATTCTTAACCTACTTTGGCTCCATCGGACCGAGCCGCCCATACATTCCCTCGCTGTGGGCTTCTCTGTGGCCTGCAATGTCGTCGCTCATGCAGGCCATTGGCTCTCTCGCTGCGGGCTCCGTTACGGATCGATTTGGCAGGAAATGGCCAGCGTGCGGGTGTGCAGCCCTAACTCTGGTTGGAACCGCCATTCAATATGTCTCAAAGGACTCGGCTACTCTGCTAGGCGGGAAAGTAGTATCGGGCCCAGGAATTGGCGGTCTGATGAGTATAGGGACAACATATATTGGCGAGGTATGTCAAGGTCGAGGCAGCGTTAAAAGCCAAAGCTCACTACGTTCGCTAGGTAACTCCGTTGCAGCTACGCGGTCCGTCGCAGGCGATCTTGGTCATTTTTGTTCTTCTTACCCAGGGCGCAGCATTGGGCGTTGTGAGGGCTTTTATACCCGTCGTTGAGGAGTCTTCATTCAGGACTGTCATTGCCATCCAATGGGGCGTGGGGGCCATCGCAGTCATTGCGTGGGCAGTTGTGCCGGAGTAAGACGAAATCCATCTAGTCATAGGCTCTGTGGAACTAAACTAAGAAATTAGGTCCCCGGTTTGGTTGGCGACAAGACGCAAAGCCGACGCGGGTCGTGCCGCCATGCGACGTGTATACGGCGCCAACAACTCTCCCGACGAGCGATTCGAAGAAGTCAGCTACGCAGTTCGCCTTGAAGAAGGGCAGGAATCGGCAAACTCCGGAAGCTATCTCGCATGTTTTCAGGGCCACAACATGAAAAGAAGCCTGACAGTGGCATTCCTGTACTCGACCGTCAATGTCGGCGGAGGCCCATTCCTGGCTCAGAACATTTACTTTCTCCTCACAGCCGGCCTCGAAGCAGTGCACTCATTTGACATAGGTATCGGTGGGTTCGGGTTTGCCATTGTGCTCATCATGGTGGGCGGCGTCTATCTACAGCGCATCAGCCGTCGGGTTGTGGTTCTAGCAGGACTAACGCTAAACGTGGTTTTCATGGTCACGATTGGAGGATTGTACTGGGTCAGCGGAAAGGGCGGTCTCTGGGCGATTGCCATACTGATGAATGTCCTCATCTCGATGCAGGCGGCGACACTCCAGGGCGCAGGGTGGCCTCTTGCCAACGAAATTCCCTCGTATCTGCTGCGGGCCAAGACTGTGTCCATCGGGCTCTTCTTTCAGACGGGCACAACGTGGCTATTCACATTCATTACACCATACATGTACAATGTCGACTCGGGGAATCTTGGAGCCAAGACTGGTTTTATTTATGCCGGCACCACTGTTGTTCTCATTGCGTGCGCGTGGTGGTTGGTTCCTGATACAACAGGGCTGAGCACTGACGAAATTGATGCTGCGTACGCAGCCGGCCTGGCACCGCGAAATTTCCAAAAGCTTCGGTCGCGTCCAGCAGACGATACCACGGCATGAATATCATTTTTATAGGCCAACATAATCAATGCATTATTCCAGTAAAAATTGAACCGCAGGTGCAGGTCAATAGATGGGCCTCTAGTGAGAAAAACAAGCGGTGGGCTCAACCGAGTACCGTAGAATCTCAACACATTCGCACACTCTAGCGTCAGATATTGAAGGCCGGCGCCGCACTACGCCACAGATCTTTTCCATATATAATTAATATATTATTTTAAACTAAGGGCTTAAAATATTAAGAAGAAAATTATAATTTATTAAATAATTCTAAGAATATAATTTATAAAAATTATCCCTTTGAGTGCCATAAGCCTGCACTCAAGTACCGAGCAAAGTAGGTCGCCGGCTACAACCCTCTTACTTAGAATTATATAATTTTAGTTTAGGTTATAGAATATTATTCGTATTAGAAGGGATTTTCTTTACCTAAATTTATATTAGGTTTTATAGTTTTATCTTTTTTGCCTTGTGTTTGAAGTGAGGTACCTTGATGCAGGCTTACGGCACCCAAAGGGATAATTATTAAAGAAAATTATAAAATATAATATTTACTAATTAATATTATTAGCTTTATTTTTTTTATTATTAATAATAATTATCTTTAGCTTTAAATATAATTTTTAATTTTAGAAAGTAGGGATATAGAAGTTGAATTTGGCTGTATTAAAATTGGAATGTGTCGAGATGCTACGGTAATCCAGCACCCAGGCCATAGCGGTGGCATACATTTAGTCTTCAACAGCCAGTTTGGTCGTGTAAGCTTTTTGCCCTGACCAAAAGAACAATCAACTTAAACCCCCTCGTAGCCCGAAACAAGCCAATAGATTATTCCAAAATTTCGTAGTTCCCTTGATGGGTCCGCTGTCAAAGCAAGGGCGCAACAGGGCGTAATTAGGCTGCAGCTTCGTGCATCTGAACCAACAGAACATGTGGCTGAGTCACTCGCAGCCAAATACCACCAAGCCACAAGATGGCGCCAACCAGCCCATAAATATATAAACCACCACTAGCCCGTGGCTTTCCTCTACCCGACATCCAACAGCACCTCCGCCCATCATGGATCCTCCAGGGCCCTCGCCCAAAATACAGCGCCTCGCTGGCCAGCTGGCCGACCTGCCGCTCGAGCTGGTGGAGCAGATCCTCGCTGATCTGCCCCTATACAAGGTGCTGGAGCTTCTTTCGACTTGTTCCGACGCCTTGCAATCCGTCACGGACGACTCCCAGGAACATCTCAGTCCTCTTGTACACGCTGTGCTCATCAGCCCCGCGTGGAAACCCGTCTTCGCTAGCATCGAGCACGCCAAATCGCTCCTGCACACTTGGCATGGGCTCAACCAAGTATCGTGGTTCCACAGCAGACAATCCTTCGTGGAAAGTCGTCTTCTAGAATATCGTTCCGTTGTCGTCACTCGACCCCCAATCTTTTGTTGGGATGGCATATCTTCCATTTGTGCAGACATGGAGGATGAATTGGCCAGGGTGCTCCGGAGGGTCCTTCGAGGTGACGCTGAGAAACAACGGAGATGTCTTCCTGACCCTTACTTTCGCGCCCTTTACCAATTTCTACCTCCAGAGTCTAATGTTATCTTCGGGACACCATCAGAGCCCGGCCCTTCACGTATGTATGTCTTGTGCCACATGCAACATAAATCACTGACAAAGTCTCCCCAGACCACGGCTCACACCGCAAAGTCAATGAAGAGATGCTTGCCGAGGGTGTTAGTCATCTCAAGACAAGTCTTGATTATTGGGACCCAGAAAAGCTTCTCCGGCTGCTTCCGCATCTGTCCCACGCTTGGCGAGGGCTCACTGAAGCCTGGGCATCTGAACTTGAGGCCTTGGCCTCTCTCTACGAACGCTTCCCAACACTGCTGAAGCCCGCCATGGCGCCACAGACATCCCGGGTCCCGCCGAATGTCGAGCACATGACTAGCAAGCTTCGGCTTGTTGCAAAAAGGCTGAGGCAATGGCGAGCTGAGAGACCTGGCTTTTCCTCTAGGACGGCCGATCAGCCGCAAGAAACGCCATATCCGTTTCGCTTTCGGCACAATTATCTCATGCCGTACAACTGGTGCCTTCAACTTTTTACAATCGTCACGAATGAGAAGAAGCCCGACATTCCAGAAGAACTAGCTGCAGACATGGATAATTCTATCAAGGGTTTGTCGCACATCTACGAGTTCGATGAATCCAGCAAGCGGTATCCTAGAATTGCAGGCTCCAAGGACGAAGCTCGAAAAATGGAGTTTATTGTGCATCTTCAAAAGGACAGTGCTTTACCAAGCCCCGAACATGAGGTAGAATGGCTCACCTCGTTTTCTACCGTTGTCGCCTGGATGAAAGACGAGTACCCTCATCTAGTTGCTGAGCTCCGTGGTCCCGGCATGCGAATCTACAAGTCTGGGCAAGGCAGAGGACAAAAAAGACTGCTTCCCGAGGAACAAGATTACAGGAAATGGATCGAAACAACACCAGCCAAAGACATTGCAGATTACCTTCGCCGTGATTCACGGTTGTGTGACAGTTTCGGAGTACCCAGTCACCTTGCCTTCTATATGCCACCATTCTCATCTGCAAAATCACGTCTAGTTGCGAAGCACCTAGGACCAAACCAAGAGTTTTCTTTGGACCTTCAACAGCTCTTTTATGACAACGTCCTCGACAAGATAAAACAGTATGCACCACGGGAGCCGATAGCAAAGGGCTCTTCAGATGAGAATTCTTTAGCTTACGAGGCCGAAACAAAGGGAAAGCAAAGGTACAATCCTGACGAGAACACTTCCACAAGTGAGTAATTTTCGCCCCTACCCTTACCCAGGCCTATTCCACTAACAATCTTTTAGCCAACCAAGACCAGCCAACCTGGCAAGACACAGTCCAGAAATATGTCGTCTCCTCAGCATCTAAAGGCTCTCGGCCTATGCGCTGTTATATTTGCCAGCGAAACATCACTAAGTGCGAACCCCCGCATGAAATGTTCCGGTACATGTGCAAGCCTTGCGGCGACTTCAATCTAGCCGGTTCAAGCCTCTCTTTGCCGGCAAACTTGGACTTGGCCGGCAAGATTGCCCTTGTGACGGGAGGCAGAGTCAACTTGGGCTTCCACACGGCATTGAGATTGCTTCGGTGCGGTGCAAAGGTGATTGTCACATCGCGGTATCCATTTGATGCCCTGCACCGGTATGAGAGGGAGAAGGATTCTGCCAGCTGGCTGAATGAGCGGCTGCGCATCCTCGGGGCCGACTTTCGCGCCGCGCGCGCTGCTTTTGAGCTGGTTGAGCAGGTGAACGGCCTTGTCGCGGATTGGTCACGTACTGCGGGGTTGGAAAAGCCCAGGCTTGACATTTTGATCAACAATGCCGCGCAGACGCTGACTGACAGCGAGGAGCGGGAGACAAAGGCCATTGAGAGGGAGGATTCATTTCGATACGGCCTTCGCTATGGCGGTGGTGAAACGCCTGCCTTGTCATGGAAGCTTGCTTATCGGCCTCGTGTCAAGGGCGGCACGGTATCCTCAGGTGCATTTCTCGAGAACGCTAGCGGAAACCAACCTGCTCTCCTTCCAATTGATTCCATAATGGCCAGTGGCAGCAACAGCAATACCAGCATCATGGCGCCCGAGTCGATGCCTGAGAGGTCTTCCTGGGTCCAGACCGTGTCTGAAATCCCGTACCACGACATCGTAGCGGCGCAATCTGTCAACTCTCTTGTCCCGCTCATCCTAATCCGTGAGCTTCTTCCACTTATGTCCTGCGCAACACCCGGACAGCAGGGCCATATTGTCAATGTCTCTTCGCGCGAAGGAATCTTTGAAACCAAGCGTAACCATTCGGCAAAGCAGGGCCACCACGTCCACACCAACATGTCCAAGGCGGCACTCAACATGATCACCAAGACGGAAGCGGCGCCGGCCTGGAAAATGCACCGCGTTGCCATGAACACGGTCGATCCAGGATACATGAGCGCGGCTCCCGAGTATGAAAAGGCGTACGGCGGTGCGAGGCCTCTGAGCTGGGAAGACGGTGCTGGGCGCGTGCTGTGGTCGATTGCAATGGCCGAGGGTAGGGAGAAGAGCGTCCTTTGGGGACGCTTTCTCAAGCATTACGGAGCAAAAGAGGCAGCCGGGAGCCAGGGTTAGTCTGTAGGGGAGAGTGCAACGACGGAAAATTGATGTAACATACGTTTTTCCTACTAAAATGGTGGAGAAAAAAAGGATGAATTACATAGCAAATGATAATGCCTGTTGATGAATGCTCATATCTATCTGGATCAATTCGTGCTACAGCCATTGAGGGAGTGACAACGCGTTCGCTGTTTGAATCATCTGACGCGATACTAGTGAATCTATGTTGACCATGAGCTTGCGTCATGCCAAGATGCATTATTCAAAAACATGTATTCTAGTCCTATCACGCATTGCCAAGGCCATCGTTGAGTCAACGCTTGGATTGAATAGGCATCGAGGCGAGTCAACAGCCCCGCCCTAACCCCACAGGGAATGCGAGCCATCTATTATTGACAAAGCCCCATGTCATCATCATGATTGTCTTGTAAGTCAACAGTCGTGGGAGTGGTATATATAGATTCTCTTTCCTCTCACTTTTTATCTCAACCCATCTTCATTCTATCCAACAATCCCAATAATTATTTCACTCTATCACCAACACCATGTCTCCCGTCGCTTCAGGACAGCCCGATTCTTTCGAGACTCGCCTGTTCATCAATGGAGAAGTACGCCAACAAGGTATTTGCATTTTAAAAGGTTGGACAGAGTCTGACACCTCATAGTTTGTGGAATCTCACGGCAAAGAACGAGTCACCTGCTACAACCCCACTGACAACTCCGTCGTCACTTCCAATATCCGTGTTGCGGACCGAGAAGACGTCGATGCCGCCGTTGCAGCTGCCCGAGCGGCATTTAGACCATGGGCCAACACTTCGGCTGAAACAAAGTCAAACTATCTCTTGAAGATCGCCGACTTGATTGAGCAAAACTTTGACGAGCTAGAGAGGCTGGATCGCTTGTGCACCGGCAAGCCTACCTCGGCCTACAAAGCCGTCGACTTTCCTATGGCCGTCAAGTTTTTTCGATGTAAGATTGATTGGCTGTTGCCAAATGGGAAACATTTCATTTAAAAAAAGAGGCTAACCGATGTTGCCCCAACAGATTACGCGGGCTGGACTGACAAGATCAAGGGCGATTCCTACCCAGCCGAGGGCGGCTTCATGAAGATCATCCGCCGCGAGCCCATTGGCGTGTGCGCCACCATCCTCCCCTTCAACGGCCCGCTCGTCATGCTGGCTGCCAAGATTGCGCCCTGCCTGGCAACGGGAAACACAACCATCATCAAGCCGAGCGAAAAGACGAGTCTCGGCACGCTCTACTTCTGCAAGCTCCTCCAGCAGGCCCAGCTCCCTCCCGGCGTCGTCAACATCGTGACGGGCGCCGGATCCACTGGTGCCTTGATCTCGTCGCACATGGACATTAACAAGATCTGCTTCACCGGAAGCACCGCCGCTGGCAAGAGGGTGGCCGAAGCCGCCTGCACGAGCAACCTCAAGCGCGTCTCCCTCGAGCTCGGCGGCAAGAGCCCCAGCATTGTCTTCCCGGACGCAGACCTCGACAACGCCGTCCGCTGGTGCACCCAGGGCATCGTCTTCAACACAGGCCAGGTGTGCATTGCCAGTTCGCGCGTCTACGTCCACAAGGACATCCGGGACGCCTTCCTGCAAAAGTTCAAGGCTGCTTTTGAGGAAAAGGAGGCCACGTTTGGCAGCGACCCGAGCGATGCGGCCACCGCCATCGGCCCCGTCGTCGACAAGATGCAGTTTGAGCGCGTTTCCAAGTTGATCGAGCAAGGAAAGTCAGAAGCTACCCTGCTTACTGGCGGTACCAAGTCGGATAAACAGGTAAGAATCCCAGCTCTCGAGACATGATGCTGTCATAGACGGTGCTGCCCATTTTTATGGTTGACCTTGTACATAAAAAAAGAATTCCATGTCCAAGTCAACTAACAAGTTCGATAGGGCTGCTGGGTTGCCCCCACCATCTTTGTGGATACCAAGCAGGATGCCAAAATCTACAAAGACGAAATCTTTGGTCCTGTTGTGGTTGTCAACGAGTTCTCGGACGAGGAAGAGGTGATTGCGCGCGCAAACGCCACAGAGTTTGGTCTCTCCGGCGCCGTCTTCACTCAGGACATCAACCGGGCCCTGCGAGTCGCCTCGAGCGTCGAGAGCGGCACCGTTTGCATCAACTGCTGCACAATGACGGACCACACCGTTCCGTTCGGTGGCGTGAAGCAAAGTGGCTGGGGGAGAGACAATGGCGAGGTAAGAAACGGGCGCGCATCCTTTGTGAACGATGTTTGCTGACGACTTTTTTTCTCCTACCAGGCCGCAATCCATGACTTTACAGAGACCAAAACTGTATTCGTCAAGTAAGTGTCCATTTAAAAGTCCGCACGCCCAAATTTGGAACTAATCCCTACTTAGTTTGACCTATTAAATATTCTTCTTCATGTGTCATATGCAAATAACCAGTCAAGAGCCATTTAAACATGAGAGCTCCGGGGGTATCACATCACGGTCCATTGCCACCTCAAAGGGCTCAATCTATCCATGAATATTTAGCTTAGTGCAGCTAGAGGAGATGGACCATGGCGTCTCTTAGTTCTGGACATGGTATGGTGGACTTGTGTCAGTTCACTGTGTTTGTCCTCTCTCTCTGTTTAGGATAGTCGAGACCTTGGAGCGTATTTACGCCTGGTGTCACTTTTTATACAGAATTTCTCAAACTCATAGGCTCCCACTATACCCTGCTGGCCTCATGACCAAAAGTGAGTAGCCTAAGTGGCCTTGCAATCTTGACAGTAAATTAATTACACAAAATCGCCCAGGTTGAAAGCCTTATTTCAACACATACTAATCTCCATGGCTTTAACATCTAAATTCTCAAAAAGATACGGATATGCACGAATAAACTCCTTGGTCAATCCCCAACCCTCCAGGCTCATAAGGGTTTGATAAAACTCGTCCTTTAGATGACGGCTATTATCCTCTTTTACCTGGAGAATTTCTGTTCCCCAGGGCCAACGAATCTTTATACAACACGAGATGAGGTCCATAATGTCCTGCATCTGGTCATCCAAAGGCTGCCTGATGAGTGCGTTTCGAAGACCTGGCCACGGCACTATATCGAAGCTTGCAGGGTGCGTAGAGTGAAGCTGTTCGGGAGTCGGTTTTAAGAAGGAGGGTATCCTCTCAAAGCTCTCCTTGGTAGGCTCGACTCTCCACTTGGCAAAAGCATAGCCTAGCCAGCCCACTGCCATTCTCTCAGGCTCTGCCAAGTGTATTTTACGCATCGACTTGTGAATCTCATTGGCCAAGAAGTTTTTCCGAGATCCGAACAGGATGTCTTCGGGCTCCGGAACTTCGGGTGACATGGCCACGGCGTGGGGAAAATTGAGCCATCCCGAGTGCCCCCTCTTCTCGTCAAACGGAAGCGAGACAGCTGGAAGACATAACCAATCCGGAGAGTCGGGTGTATTTCTAGTCATCATCTCTGTACTCGTATTTGATGGATTGCCAGGTGCATTCGAGTTTGCATCCGGAGATGTGGAAAGGATGCTGTGCGGAAAGCCAAAAGGAGACCCACTCCCGCTCAGCAGGTCTTGCAGAGGTGGAGAAGGGACAATATTCCCGACGTTATGCATCTCGTTGCCGAGCATCTGAGTCACTGAGAGCTGGTGTGTCGAAATCTTGGGGTCCGGCGGCAGTAGCTGAACTTGATCCGGAACTGGTTGAGAACCTCCGCGGGCGGAAACAACATCTGTGCCGGGCAAGATGACTATATCGGTCCGCTTCGGGAGACCAAAATGTGAAGCGGCCAGTGCCTCATGGACACCGTTTTCCGGACCATGACTCGCATGATTGGAACTATTCTTGTCGCAAAGACGTGGAAAGAGATATGAAAGAGATTTCTGCATGTGGCGGACAAATTCGAGCAGTTTGTCTCGCTCCCTCAGCAGCACACTGTTTTCAGCTTCTAGATTCATCACTCTTTGGCTGAGATGCTGCGTATGCGCACCATCATGGTTCTGCCGGCAGAAGGCGACAAGCTCTTCCAGTTGTCTCGTATGCAGTTCTCGTTTTTCGCGATGTTTTCTTTGCGAGTGTCGATCTCTGATCCTCTTTCTCTCCTCGGGGGAGACGTGGCTCTGCGCACTCATCGCCTGCGTTGTCGGGGATAAAAAGAAAGTGGGGTTTGATGGTGGGCAAATACGAGGCGCAAAACGGTCCGCAAGAGCCGAGTTTTCCGTGGCGGCGAGGCAAAAGAATGGACCATTGCCTGCTTGGTTTCAAAAAGTATGGCGTGCGCGATGGTTCAACACTAGAATCATCTGAATCTCCTGCTTTCCAGATCTCTTGAAGATTCAATGTCCCGGAAGATGGGCGGAAGGATTTAAGGGTAGCTCCGGAGAATTGCTGGAGTGCATGCCAAGAAATCAGCACTGACGGGGCCGATGCTAGCAGTGACAAAGGGCCCGAAACTTTATTTCCATCGTTCAGACTTGCCCGTGGTTTGCGTGGCAGGCCATTATGAATCATAATGATGTATTCCACCCCGATAGTTTTAAATGTAGTCTCACTTCTTGTATATTCTTTTTTTTATTAGAGAACTATTTTATTTATATCCTTCCTTTACTATCTTCTTTGCATATTCCTATATTAGGCTAATTT